>BRZM01001474.1:0-19211 GCA_033238685.1 Lates japonicus
CTATAGGCCTTTGATTAAAGCTCCCTGGGTACACACACATGCACACACTTCCACAAAACACACATATAGAAGTGTACACACATGCACCTGTGTAAACTATAAATAAATTGCAGGTAGGAGCATACACACACATACAGTATATACGCATGCACACATCTTCCTGTTGTAGGTGGTGTTGTTTTGACCGAAGCCAGGTAGCTTGTCCATTATGGAGTTGATAGGAGGATTTGGCCATGTTGATTCTAGACAGCATCATCTCCTCTGCCATAAATAACCTGAGTGTTTTCTCTGAGTCACACAACAATATACAGAGAATAAGAGCTCTTAGCTTTATCCTCTGGTCTCATCCACTGCACACAAACACTCACACACACATAAACCCCAAGAAAATTATTGTGTTTGGATGGACATAAACAAAATCACAGATTTAAAAGTACAGTTGGCCCCAGTGCAGCTCAGTTTCAGCTTAAATTACAGTTTTACATTCTAGTTTGGCTTTAGGCTTTGTCTCAGAGTGCGTTTTCTCAGATGGAAGGCGAGGGAAACTAGTTTGATTTTAGATGAGCAGTATCATCCGGCAGTGCAGTCTCAATAGCTTGCCAATAAAGCTCTGGATACAAACTGTACATCCCAGACCAATGGAACTGTGGGGGAGCATGATGACTTCCATGAGGGAAGTAATGGACAAACCACACTCAGTATTATTGCATGTGGGGGGAAACTATATTGAAATACATTTCTTTCAATTTATCATCATCTGTCTGTCTATATTGTTTTCCTTTCAGGATCAAATTTGAAAAAAATGTCAGTTTTACTTTTTTTTCTTTAACAAATATCTACTGAAATTATATTGTTGTGGCTGTAGCAATAGATAAATTGGAAATGAATCATTTTTTCCATCTCACATTTTGTTTACTTTCCCCTATTTTATAAAAGTAGGAAAATGAATGAATGAATGCATACTCATTTCACTGGGTGTGCTGATACATATACAACATATACTATAAATGGTCCATTTACTGCTGGTGCTGTTTTTTCTTCCTACAGTAAGAGGGTGCTGCTGTAGCGTACCATACTGTTTAGTCAGTCTCTCACTAAATTTCAGCTCATCCACATTGACTGGTTCATTTTAAATACAATAGTCAGTTAGTCAAAATCACAATTTAATCAATTTATAAATTAAGAAATGTACATATTATCAACACAAACCAACCATTTAAAAAGTATACAGATGATTCAAGAGGTTGAATAAAACAAGACAGTTGGATCTGATTAGCCATCATATCATTTGCAATCATCATTTTAGTATATACAGCAATTTATTAAAATATTATAAATTATCCACATTCCTTTTTGTATTTAACATGAGGTCTTTTTAAGTATATTTATAAATGATAACTCTATTATTATCATGTTGACCTTGGCCACAAACCACTATACACCTTAAATGATGTTTTAGCTGCTGAACATATGTATATTAAGAATATGTATGTGCCATTTTTTAAGTTATATGTATCCATGGCTCAGTAGTAAATACAAACCATTTACTCTTATTTCTACAAATATGTGTAAAAATACAGTTACTTCCTCTGTACAATCCATAATGAGTTTCCAAGTAAAAAAATTAAAATCTGCAAATTATGATTAGATTGTATTTTGTACATTTACACATGATCAGATATGCACAGATGATAAACTGCACTTGAAGAACAAAAAGACTGAGGGCGTTTTCTGCTCATCTGTGTCCAATCAATGTAGACATTGTTAAAAAGATAAACTATGATTCAAACAAATCAAAGGTTTGAGATGGTACACACGTTTTTAATATGTTGTTTTTGTTATCTTTTAATTGCCATCATGTTCAGTTGCATGCACCGTGTCTTATTGAGATGATGGTGTTTTAAAACTGAGTGAGTGAATACTGGATTAAAAAAAAAAAAAAACAATATCAAGGGGAGCACAAAAATGCAAGAAAATTTGCAACTGACATATTCAAGTTTGAAAGTGCCACATATGGCAGCTTTAATTATATCTGAGTTATTGTTGCATCACCACCAGGACTCACAGGAGGAGACGCAGGGTAAAGTCTAACCACAGACACTGAACAGATATTGCCTTAAGTTTTATACCATAACTGGGATGATGAATAGAGGGCAGGGAAGCTGATCCCATGTCAGCTTCTTTGACAGAGTGCAGGGAGAAGTCAGGGGTCTGTCTGCGAGGAAGGCGAGGGGCTGGCTGGAGGACAAAGAGGCTGAGGAAAGTGTTTATACATCTCTGGCACAGGACCCTGCGGGGGCGATGGGATGGGAGTGTCTGGAGAGGCTGCAGGAAGGGAGGCAGAGACAGTGAGACATTTTATTTTACTTTTTGCTCATAAAAATGTTTTTGTTTGAGGAAAAAAAAGAGATTTCTATATATATATTTATAGTCTGTAAAATGCATCCAATGTGGCCCATGGGAGGTGGTACATCTATAGTTGCTCCTTTATAGATACTGTTCACATCAATCTTGCGTGGCCATTAGTTGGTGTAATATTGCCAAATGCATTTTTTATTTTAAAATGAAAGCATAGAATATGGCCAGTGCTCATCAGTTCTTTGATTCATTAATTTTTATGGATTTTTTCACATTCAGGATGCCTATTTGGGCGCCTATTTATTTTCAACTGCTAATGGAAATGCACCTGGCACACGCTTTTGTGACATTTCATGAGAAGAGATAAATCATACATCAGTTTTGCTCTGATGTTTCTTGTGTGTCAGATGATTTGTGCCTGTATGGGTAGATGTAGTTGGTGTGATTGCCTGCATGTCTCACAGCTGTCAAGTACGTGGGTCTTACCTATCTGTGGAGTGTGAACAATAGGCATGGTGCCAATGACAAGCGTGTGTCCAGTCATAGGGTCCTGGGCCAGCTGGGTGTGTGCTGGGTGGTGCAGGTGTGTGGGCTCTGATGTTAGGCCTTAACACATAACACAGCAACTCATTAATCACCTATCAGCTTCAATAGATCGCGACCAAAACTCTACCAAAACACAGATTTCTTCTTGCCTAATGTGACTTTTAACCTAACAAGCCTTTATCAGACCTAAAAAGTTTCTGTGCAAGAATAAATTTCTAAGCTTCTAATTACAGAAGTGTATTGACATGTGTGCATGTTCTGAATAGTAATTGTGTTAGGCCTGCATGACTTCATTTAAAATGGCTAAGAAATCTATGCTAACAGCTCTATAGCATGTCCAACTAACCCAGTTTGTCTATCAGTGTCACTTACAAATCAGTGGATCATTTCATTTCACAATCTCAACCCACTAATTTTTGTGTCTGGTTAGGTTGTTTGGTCTCCAGCTTCAAAATATATTATTTTAATATATAATCATCTCAAAAATATTTCAATAGTATGGGGTTTTGTTATGGGGTCATTTCTACATAGTGTAAAAAATAAATGCAGCTCTATCTCTACATGGTCCTCTGTAAAAGTCAGGTTGTCATGTCCTGGGGTTGTTGTTAGCATGTGAGGCAAAAAAAGAGTTCTTACTTTATTTCTACACCTCCTCTTATGCTTGAGTTGTCTGACATGGCCCTGCTTAGAATAATTTTGACACATTTTGACTTCCTTCCTTATTTACACACATTTAGATATGTTTTCAGATGTCATCTAGCAGCATCTCATGTACTATAGCAGGATGTCTATTTTGGCCTAACTAATATAAATGTGAATTACACACAGTTATGCTAAAATTTTAACTTTTCACCCACTGTACTTATCTAGCAACAAAAACTTTGTTGAACATGTATATTTCATTGCTTCAGACTTGTACGGTTCCACACATAAACCACTGAGGAGTTCCTCTTTGGTGGTCTTGTTGAAGGTCACCCCTATTTTTCTCTCTGCAGGTTTACAAGTACAGACGTGGGCCCAGTCTCACCTCCCAGCAGCATCTCATGCAGCAGGTTGTCTATCTTGGCCAGGCCGCAGAGCTTAATGAACTGGAGCTGTTCGATCATCTGCCAGGTGATGCTCTGCAGGGTGGGTAACAGGAGCAGCAGCTCTCCAAAACGACCCCTAGAGTCATACTGACGGTCATTAATGTAGTCTTCTAGACTCATCTGAACCTGCAGACACACACACACACATACACATTCACAATGCCATGTCTCTGTCAGTGTAAGCAAACAGCCTTGTCCTTGTAAGCTGTCTGATATATTAGTGATAAATGTGTAAATACACAAAATAAAATGTAATGTATAATACACAGTGATAATAAGGCTTGGATACTCTCTCTAAATACAATTCACTGCAAATTATAAGAGAACATACCAGAAAAGCACTGCTACTCAAATGCTTGACCTACCTGCAGACGCATGGCCTTGATCTTCGAAGGGTCCCGCAAAGACTTTGCATCTGCGGATTGGGGAGGCAAAGAATGGAAGTGGGGATGGAGGGGGGGGGATTAAGGGAGGGAAGGGTGAAGGAATGGATTGAAGGACAGGAGGGTGAGGGGGAAAAAAAACCCCAGAAAGATCAGGGATAGAATTGAGGATATGAGTGGAATTGATGGAATGATTATGGTCAAACTGGGGCATGAAGGCAAAATGAGGGGATTTAGTGGAAGGGAGAGAAAAGGGGGGCAGACTAGGCCGAGGAGACATAAAAAGTATGTGCATGTGGGATTGTGATGTAACTTTGTGGGGAAATGTAACCAGATGGATGGGATAGTTTGGGAAAAGAGGGATCTGGATAGAAATGGCAATTGATAATCTTTTATAATGCATAAGATTGACATTTATATTGTTCATTTAGCATTTAATATTGACGAATTTGATAAATTTGTGGGCCGTTACATATTTCCAACACCAATAATCATAATACACGATTAAGTGTCATAAAAGTCTGTGCCAAGGTTATTATCAATTAGTTTCCAAAATATTATCCTAATCTTGCATAAGTAGTTTCCATAACCTAAAGCAGTATTGTTCTAGTTCTCTAAAAATACCACACTCAGCTTTTCACTTACTTTAACAAACAGATGACATTTAAAATGACACATACAGAGAATAGTTCCTGAAAGCAAAATAGGGTAACCACCCATCCCCAGAAAGAGTAAACTTATTACTAGCATTTGTTATTAACTGTACCTCAACAATCCCCTGATGGCTAAAATACAAAACAGTACTTTTTTTCTCATTACCTGGGTCAAAGAAGACAATAGCCTTGAGCGCTGCAAACTCATTGTCATCTATTTGAATATCCTGAAAGGGCTGGACCAGCTCATCCAACACTCGGTTGGCTACCCTGCATATCTCTGGTTCAGGACTGTTTCTGTGTATCACACAGCCAGTACCTGCAGGGCAAGGAGAGAGTATTGGTCAGTGGCAGTGTTGAAGGGAGTTGAAAGCAAGTGAAAGGTATGTGGGTGTGTATGGGGAGGAGTGCTGGGGTGTGCTTGTGTGGAGAGGTGAGGGGAGTGGGTTTAGCCTTGAGAGAAAGATAAGTTGAATCATGTAGACTTTTGTTTAAACCCATGTAAGTGTTTCAGTCAAGGTTATGGTAAAGGGGTGTGGGGAAGAAGAATAGCAATGCAGAAAGCATGTGTTCTTCTTGAGTGTATGTAGTTGACTGATCTGCCTACAGTACGATCATGAGTAATGCTGTTTACAAGAGACACTTTTGAAGTCGTAAAGAAAGAAACAGAAACCTTTAGTTAATCATTCTCAGCTAACACAACATTTAATCAGTCTTCACACTTCAGTGCTGAACCACCTGCTTGCACCACGTATAAATAAGATGCCATTCTAGTGGTCAGTGGTCATTTTGTACCTAAAAGCAGGAAGTCCTTGAATGGCATTGACCTTTTGGCAACCCCGAGCAAGAGGTGTTCACCTGCGTGAGCCCTGAGCAAGCTCACCTGGAGACAAAGATACACACCCACAGTTAAACAAGGAACACAAACAATGCAACAATGCCTCCCCTTTTGCCCTTAAATAAATCAGACACAGGGGGCATACTTGTAGTGTAGTATGCTGTACTCTGTAGACTCTGTAAGCTAATTTGAAGTAACATCTATAGCACACTACTTAATCATTGCTTCATAAATGCACTGGGTTAATTAAGGATCTTTTTGAATTCAAACAGAAAGTGCTTTAATCTAACCAGCCCTTTTAGAGCGCAAAGCATATTCACGTACCCAAAAAAGCTAAACACATCTTACATGGAAAGACTTAAAAAGTAATAGTTATTTATTATTTTAATAGTTATTGGTTTTAACTTTATTTCTGAAAACATAAATTACATCAAAGTATGCACTCACTGACTGAATGACTAAATTACCTGGTCATCCAGTGGCAGTTCTCCAAAGGTAGGAATATATTTGGCCCATTCCACCAACACCAATAACTGCTGTCTCATCGAGTCGCATACATCCCCAACAGTGGCTGACTTCTGCTCTGTTATGTCTGCTATAACAACTGGAGGAGAGATCTGGAGAAAATAATAGTTTCCTGAGTCACAATGTGTGACATTAAATTGCCTTGTGTGTCGCGTGATGCTGTCTGATGATGCTAACATTAGCTCACATACAACCATACATTAGTAGGAAATTCACATGGATGATTGTCACCTGTTGGGACAGTGATTCTGCTTGGGCCAGAATAGTAATGGGTGGGAGGTCTTGGGAGTCAGGGATACTTCTCCGGGAGCTGATCCGATCTCTCTCATTCTGTACAGCTAAAATAAAACAGATTGCTAAAGTTATATGTGTGTGAAACAGAAAGAAAACAAAGGCAACATGGAAGAGACAGCACTACCTAACAGTATTTTCCTTAGAAAATTTAACTGATATTCAACTGATATTCATACAAGAATATGTCCTGCTAATATTCAAGTCTCAGTCCTGGTTTATTGTTCTCAAGAATTTCCATAAGTTTTTTTTACCATGGGTCTTGAGTGGGGGAGAAAAAAAAATCCTGAATGCAATTGATGACAGCAGACACTAGGGCAGTTAATATTTAGGAAAATAGTTATACAGGCTGGCATCAGCAAGAGGAGTCAAACGTTAACCAGTTGCAATCCTGAACAACATGTTTGAATAACACATGATTAGGTGTCATAAAGCCCTGTGCCAAGGTTATACCCCTCATAAATACACATACACTAAGTAATCACCTGTTTTATGGCTGAGCCAATTTCAACCATCTTGAGGCAGCTTTCAAATTCTCTAAGGACAGCCTTTCCTTCAGTGCCACTTGTTTTAAATGAGTGCCCTCTCTTGGTAGCAAAAATAGAAATAAACTATATCAAGAAATGTATGGATTACTAACTGTACATATGTCATTGTACAAAAATATTTTGTATCACTCTATAATTTCAGTATTAAAGAAAATATAACATTTTTGGTCATGAGGTCTAACAATTCAGTGTTCTCTACTTTCTCTCTTATCCAAGGGGCAGGAATAAAGTTTCCATACCTTCTTTTTTCATGCCAGCTCTAAAGCATTTATTGAGTCTGCAGAAACGACACTGGTTCCTCTTATCTTTATCCACAATGCACTGCCTGCTGAACCTGCATATGAGGGACATATAAGTAGTTTTACAGAGATGACACAGTGTACTGTAATGTGTCATGTCATGACATGATGACTGCATTGACAAGTAATACTGAAAGAATTATATTTAGATATCTGCACATGATCCTGATGATATGATATGCCTGTATATAATGTAAATTGTCTTAAAATTAGCATGTATTTGTATGTACAAATTGAGTTCTTGCTTTTTATACCTGCAAGTGTAGACGTGGTTCTTGCGTATGGAGCGTCTGAAGAAGCCTTTACAGCCGTCACAGCTGGAGGCTCCATAATGTTTCCCTGTGGCTTTGTCTCCACAGATTGCACAGTTACTGCTGACCCCATCTGGACCGGGCAGGCTCGGCTCTGTTGGCATGCTGTCTGAAACGCACAGGTAAACACGCGTGTATATCCACATAAGTACACATGCATCTTTATATAACATACACTAGTATAGATATGAATACTCAAACAGACAGAAGCAATGGATTGCAGTACATATCCAGAAACGGTTCAGTACAGCCTAATGCACAATAGAGCACATATCTGACAGCACAGGACCACAGTGGTCCCTGTCCTGCATTATTTTATCAAATTGAAAAAGTATTTGTATAATTTCTATGGTATTTTAGAATTCTTCAATTGAGTGTGACAGCATAAGTCTATGTTTGAAGAAAAGTGAAATTATAATGTAATTGAAGTTAAAATCAGTTAGGTATGAGAGTTACTTCCAGCTGATTCATGAAGTCAGGTCTTTGGAGTGTTACATCATACATTGCTGCAATTTCTTGTTTTTGACATTTTTTTCTACAAATAGTTCCTTTAATTTGTCACTACATGAAGTCTTACTGGTGGAAGAATATAATATTCATCTTTGAGTCTCCAAAGGTTACACTTTGTACCATTTATGCATGTGTATGTGTATGTAAGTGTGGGAAACTAACGCTTGTCAGCTGACTGTTAGTACCGTTCCTAAAGAATTGTTTTAGTGGAAAGTGCACTATTACTATTACTATCCTCATAATGTATTGTGTGCATATTCCATAGTACATGTTTGGGTTTGTATAACTGCAAAGTCATTTGTATGGTTTTAAATGTAAAGCACATTACATTACAGTGCAAAATATAAATCAACATAAACAATACATGGCAGTTCAATTGCCATGCATATTAAACATTATTGCAGATGTATTTATTTGCGCTGTCATCTCCTCATGGTTATCATGATTGTAATCATTATCAGCAGCATCGTCTCCATAATCAAAACCATAATCATTATCATTATCTGCATATTTATTGCTCAGTCAGAGCCTACCAAATAGAACACAACATGAACATAGCATGTGCACATAAACATTTAAGATGCTTCAACCGACACGTTCACATTCTCCCTACACACATCTCTTTCAGTCCCACAGCGCCAGTGTAAGATGAGTTAATGTTGGACAAACTTTCTGTTCGCATGCTGGGGTGACATCAGTGTATCACTGAGATGCGTGCTCGCCCATCAATAAAATATCTTTACGACACATACCTGCAATTCTGGCCTAACAGTTTTATTAACATTCTGATTTTGCACTTTTACAACTTCTACCCAGGCCTTTCTTTCACAACCACAAATTTCCACAAGCATATACAAGCAATAGACAGGTAGAATTAATTGTCAGTGTTAACAGACAACTGGATACATGCACTATTGGCCAGCACTAAAATGTCATGAGTTTCCCCATCACTTATTTTTGACATATGAACCATATTATGTAAAAACTAAACTACTAATTTCCCTTTCTGCAAAAAGCAACTCATTTGAATCAGCTGGTCTCACTTCACTTCATCTGTAAATTTTTAGTCTTACAAAGTAACTCGCCTCCTCATCCTGCTATGAGGCAAGTGACCCTCCCACCCCCTTCAGAAAGAGGTGTCACATTAGAGACACTGTTATATTTGACACCGGTCTAATTGTGAAAAAGTACATGTTTATATGGGCAAAACAGTTCAACAAAAGCTTATTTGTTAACTAGAATCTTCACTCCACTGTAACAATGTGAGATAAATAAAAGTGCAGTTGTTGATGTTGATCTAAGTATCAGTATGGACTGTATAAGTGAACCTTAATGCACCTACTGGTTAAATGATGTTTGCACTCACATTCATGTCAGTATGTGCATGTCTTACTTGTGTGTTCACATGGGATTGTGAATGTGTGTGTGTGTGTGTGGGTGTGTGTGTGTGGATGTACTCACACTTACCTCCTCCTCCACAGAGCATCTCTGCATTCTCAAAGCCCAGTCAGTGTACTGTATGAGGGGTCCAGGCCTTCACAATAGTTGGCTGCTTGCATATCAGGAGATTTACTCTGGGGGAGCAGGAGGATGCTTCATTCCCTCTTTCAGCCTGGCGTTCCTCCTTTTCTTCTTCGTCTTTTCTCTGTTCTCTCCTCAACAATCCAGCCTCTCTTTCTCTTAGCGTATCTTACCTCTTTTATCACCTAATTCTTACAGACGCAGCAAGGGAGATCCTGGCATAAAGATCTATAACCCCCATCTGATTGGGCTAGGAACAAGGAGAGGGGGAGGAGCTGAGGCTGAGACTTCTCACTTTAGTACACATTACTTATCTGTCCTTCTCCCTCACACTTATCACCAGGATAGATAGTGGTGAAGGAGTAATTTCCCTTCTCCCCCTCTGCCACCCCCTTGTTTATTTACAGGAGATGGATTTTGCCATGTTGACAGAGCTTCTGTGCTTATATCTCTGGGGTGGGTGAAGGTTTAAAGTTTATTCTCATTTGCCCATTGTGAATGTATGTATGTAATAATAATGTGTGTGTATGAGCCTCACTGGTTTTCCTAATCTAATCAATGGTGCTGGAGTAATGGCACCCACCACCTCATGGACCACAATCTATAAGAGGCCCACAAAGTGAAGTGGAAAACACTAATCGCCCATGCTCTTACAAAACACACACACTTCTTACCGTTTCCTCCACCTTGTTCACGAAATTTATCCTACATGTATTTTTAAATTAGTTGCCCATATCTAGAGCACCTCAAATGACATTTACCTCAATTGTGGCCACACTGCATTGGAAACTGATACAAAGTTTTAACATATTTGATACTGGGTTTTGATTATGCATTGCCCGTAAGAAGCAAGGATGTTATGTTGGCCATTTGCGCTGTTAAATATTGTATTATTTGTTTCCTGAGTGGAGTAGAACTTTTAGTCAGGATCATATATTTCACAATGTCTTTGTTCACTATAAGAATCATGAAACTGTTCTGCTATGTAAAAATAGAGGAAGTATACTGACACTGCCTGTGAAACAGCATGTAACAGGATATTGAAATAATTTACTTATAATTATACTCTTGCATATTTTACCTCCCTTACTTTAAACAAAAGGGTTTTGCTAATAAATGCATGTGACAGAGAATTAGACGACAGCAAAAGTGGAAATCAAAAATAGAAGTTAAACAGTTGTCACTGTGATGCCTCCTCTATCAGGGCAGGAATGCTGTCCAGTGAGAGAAGCAGAAGCACCTACAGTATATGAGCAGGCCTGAGGATGATATATTGCCACTGCATGCGCAATATATCAAAATTATTGTTAAAACACACATTATTGTGGATTATTCAGTGGATTTTAAGAGATAAAGCGATTAGGATCCAGACACAGTGTAATAACAGACATATTAACTAATACAGGAGGCTGAAATAAAGTGGCTGGATAGACAAACACAAGGGGGGGGTGATAGAGAGTTTACATTTTAACTAGGCAGTGAGATCTGGCCTCCTGACTCATCAGGTTTGTAGGGAGTGAAGAATTTACTCTTTACAATCACGCTCACAATCATGCAAAAGTCTTGACACAGAGCACTGTAGTATGATTGCACAAGATTTAGCTTATCCCATTTCATGTAATAACCTTCTCTTTGCATCAAACTAGGATTAGAAGATTCACTTACTCCACGGGATAAAGTATTGAAAATACAGTATCTACGTATGCTGTAAGTGGTAGTTTTGATGTAGCTATTATGTGATAGCTGGGTTTAACATGTACAAAAGCAAGATCCCTTGTGCTTTGAGACTAAAGAGGCGGGTCTCAAATCAGTAAAAAAAATCTATATTAACTGAAAATTAAAATCTACTTTACTCTGGCTTTTCACTCTCCTCTTTGAGTGCAAGGACAACAAGCTTCATGTGAGAATTAAGTGTTTTATTACTGCCAATGATAGGTGCCTAAATTCACTTTCTTTATACATTTGAATACTTGTCAAATCATACCTCCTCTTGATTGGTTGAATTTTAAAAAACATTCAAGCGCTGAAGCTTCTCTTCCTTGGGTTGCTCATTTACTCTCTTCAAGTATACATTTTTCTGGAAATGTTTTCCACCACCCAGCAAAGAAACATATTAGAAACTCACCGATTTTAAATGTACAGGTGAATTAAGTTTTAAAATGTATATATTAAATTCCTTAGAAACATTCATAGAAACACTTAAGATAATATTAAAGGCATCACAGCTTCAACAAAACCAAGCAGGACATAACTGACAAACCTTCCATCCGCCCTAGCTATTAAGCTCTTTGCAGCCATAAAAGACCTAGTACTGAGAGGCTATCTCTGTGAACCCAGCCATAATACCTCTTTATTTCGTTGGGAGCTTTAATGGTGCAGATGGTAGTCAGCCTCCCAACCGACTCTGATAAAGTACCCTCTATATATAGATATATATATCTATCGA
Source organism: Lates japonicus (assembly GCA_033238685.1). Taxonomy (NCBI): domain Eukaryota; kingdom Metazoa; phylum Chordata; class Actinopteri; family Centropomidae; genus Lates; species Lates japonicus. The sequence continues at coordinate 12,318 of BRZM01001474.1, forward strand.
ATGTATATATAAAATCTCCATATTCCTTTTTTCCATTTTGTTGGGTTCTTGGACACTGTTTCAAGACTTTGATCTAGATTGTACAAATCAATAGAAATATGTGAACTAAAGAATCAAGGCAGCTTGTAAGACAACACTTCAAACTTGGCACTTAATGGTAGATTAAACTTCCTTAGGTCTTGTAATAAAACTCTATAAAGGCATTTACTGAGTGTCACACTACTTTGCTTCCTACTGAATATCACCCACCTAATGAGAAACTGGATGCTTGTTTGTGTCTTGTTCACCCTTAACAATGGAAGTCATTTAAATTAATTCAATTTAAATAATTCTCAAATTAATATAGAAATAGAGCCTATATGTTCTTAGACTGTAATCAGATAGCCTTACCTCGCAATTTCGTGGTAGTTTGGTTGCATTCGTTTCTCTTTTTACTTTTCAGTAGCAGTTTTGTGCGGAGGTAGTGACCGTATATATGAATGTATTACCATCTTCCTGTTTGTCTTTCTGTTGCTCTCTAATACTGCTCTTGGTACAGATTACGACCTTGTACAGACAGTGAAATGGGTTATCACATGATCTTTACAGCACAGTATATAAGTAGATATCTATTATTTTTAACAAATACAGTACATGTTCCAGAGAGGGTTGCAATCTCTATGCTTACCCTTTAAAACTGACTACATTTCACATTATTGTATGCATCCTATGATTGTAAGACATTTCTGGTTTCAGGACATTTAGCAGCAATTGAAGTGCGTGTGAACGGAGAGTACCACCAAAATACAAAACCACGTGATTTAGTAGAACATGTTATCAAACTTCCTTGAGAAACTACTAAAGGTAAACTTCACTTCCTCCACAAAAGCAGCAACATAGCTTACCATTCTTATGTAGTCTGGATGTTTTGTGACTGTCTGTCCTTCATAGGAGAATTTTGACTTACCTATGTTTCTCTTTCCTGTTTTAGGATGTACATTTATCCAGGTGTACTGCTGTACTCCGGTGGCAGCCCTCAATGCGACATTAGTTGGTGACGCGGGAATGGGAAGGCAGTAAAGGTGTTCTACAACATTAAAGGGAGGTTAGGCTGGCGGCCTATAATTCATGAAACGTACTAGATTCGGCTTCACCGCCCAGTCATTACGATCGATTTACTAAACAAACTCAAGCTAAATTGGGGATATTAGAAGCAGTAACTTAGCGCCATAAAACCAAAAGGAAAAAGGATCACCCAGGTATGTGTGTGTGTATGTGTGTGTCAGCCACCACCTCAAAACAGAAGAGTAAAGAGATCAAGGGTTTATGGTATTCACAAAATAATAATAAAATGATTTTAGACATTTATTTCTCATTTCATCATAAGGCTGCACATCGGCTACAATTTAGTGACAAATTAAAAAGAAAACAGCCTAAAATCTAGATCTAGATTATAAGTAATCTAGATTAGGCAAAGTCTTTAACCCTTTTAAGGGATGTTAAGAGATATTCCCTCATTTGAGTGTTTAGTGATGGATATTTAGAATACTATCTTCCAAAAGTCTCCATAGAATATTCAGCTGTGAGTTGAGATCTATTTCAGTTTGTCACTGTCTGTATGTACCCATAAATTAGGCCTTCGCGTCTGATAATTTTGATGAAATCATTATATACCTACACATATACAAATGTACTGTACATATGTATACAGTATATAAACTCTCTCCTCCGCAGATCTTATTTACAAATTTCAAGTTTTAAGCCTGCCTTTCCCCTTACAAAGACCAATAGATGGCAAAGTTTGTTCATTGGTTTTGAGTTAAAAATAAAAGACAATTTCTGATCATATATTCTTCAGATAGTATCTTTTTATATCCTTTTGTCTCTGCATTTATGGGCTATAAAACAGTGACAAGCAATAAAGAATGATTCTGTAAAATGAAGTTACAAAATAAATAAATGCCGCTCAAACAGTCTTTTCAAAGAAGCCATATAGCAGTTCTCCTCCCAGAGAGTAGGCATGTCAAACAATTCTAAAAGTGGTCAGGCTCAGGAGCCCTCATTTGATTCCTACAGATTCTGAGCGTGTTCTAAATAATGGAGACTTCGAAACATGTGTTAAGGATGAAGCAAGTTCACCATGATGAGCAACTTATACTCTTCACCTAAACTAAAATCCTACTAGAAAGGTGCATCCCTGTGGTGCTTCTTATAAAACCCTCAGGGCGTTGACAGAGAAGCCGTCAAGCCTTGGTGGCCCCTCAGTCAGTGCTTATGATGTAATACCATAACAGACTCACACTGTGCCAAAAGCCTTGGAGGCAAAGTGTTTTATTTTCTGTGAGTGTTATTTCTGTATTTTTGCCATAGGAAAAATGGATGGCGCAAGGAGACCGTAAACACCTATCCACACCACAAGCGCTGATGAGAGGCATATATCCTCTGGAAAGAGGCCAGCTCATGGCTTTGTGTGTTAAACGTCAAGCGCGCAGTAAAGACCGTCCACATAGAAGATAAACGGCATGTACATGTATGGATGTGGATCATGCTGCCTGACCACTTTACACCCTCAAGGCCCAGCTTGTTCTCAATCATGATATAAATAAATCCTATGAAGGGCAGTGGCCAGAGAAGATAGAAGTGGGGCGAAGATGAGGGTTGGTCACGGCAATGGAGGTGGGCAGAGGCGGACTAAAGGTGTGCATGGTGAAACAGGGCAGTGGTACCCTCATGGAACCACAATGTTGATATTGGGAGGACTGTATGGTACTCCTTTATTGGTTTTTTATTCAGGGTTGTGTTATCTGTGAATGACATGCTCCCCTGGACTATGGTGGAGCCATCTAAACAGAGAAAAGAGAAGAGAGAGAGAGCCATCAGATGCGAGGAGAAAGGGGGAAATGAACAATTGAAGAATTCAGGATATTGAAAGAGATGAATAGATCAGGATAGTGTTTATTTTATAAAAACAAGAACAAGAGAAACAGAAATAAAGAATGACAAAAGAAAATTCACATCAATAAAAAGCTAAACACTTAACTTACTTCTGAAATCTTTTATTTCTTGCCACATTATAATAACCGCATACTTTACAGACCAGTATATACTGAATGTGGCTAATATTTGAACAAATAATCTCGATCAGCACATTACCCACAGTGTAGTTTAGTGTGAAACTGCTATCATGCGTGTTTCTGATTACTAACATATTAACGGTTAGGCAGAGCAGTACTTGCAACAACAACAAGCTATGATGCATCTGAGCACCTAAATGCAAGTCTAAATCAATGAAAATTACAGCACATTTAAATAAGGACATTTTCAAAGTAAAGACATTTATTTCTGATTTAGTATTACCAGAAACAATGCCGTAATGGAAACTGCAGCATACTAGAGTGCTTACAAAGTCAAAACTAAGTTTACCAGCCGACTTACATACCTTTTGGTCAAAGGAACTGGCTGTGACTGCTCTCATACGTGAAATGGGGGTCTAAAGGCGTAGCCTCTCCTCTATTTTACATCCATTACCTCCATCAAAGCTTGTAGCCAGTTGCGTTTTTAAATCTATATCTCTATGAGCTGGAAAACTCCTATCTGAGAAGAGGAAAGTCTGTGCGTGTGCGTGTGTCATTCTATGCAGATAGATATGTGTGTAATAATATGTGTATATGAGAAGTCGAGCGCGTTCATGCGCAGCTTTCTATAAATTAAAGTTGTGAAAATTTTAAATATTGAGCCTTATTTAAGGTGTAACATCAAGACCACAATAGTCCACTTGTGCATATTGTAGGGTGTGCGTGTACGTGTTTGTAATGTCTAAGAACAGGAAGTAGTTACGCATACATATGAGAACTTCCTCCAGAGCTAATTTGCTTTATCTTTCTGATCACTCTCTACATGTACTTCATTGTTGTATCTGCATTATACACTTTCGCATAAATATCATTAGAAAATGGTACAGTACTACATTGAATACTAGAAATTGAACTGATTAGAAGGGTGGTTGAGTTGCATGGAATTTGGTACATATGAGTACATCTTGTACCTATGAAGATTATCATTAGCTTACAACATCTATCTATGTGATGCATAATATGAAACGACGCCTCTCCATCACAAGTCTGCATCTAAAAAAAACACTTGTGGATTTGCTAGATCTAGAATACACACAGCCTACCACCTCTTCACATTTTAGCACAGAATCAAGTGTAACTTTTACCCTGTGTAAAGTTCATTTAACTATTTATATCTCTTATCATATGAATTTGTTTGGAATTGGCGTTCAAATGAATTTTAGAAGTGTTCAGAGCAGAGCAATAACTGAAGCTGATAGTATTCTGCAAAGGAACCTTATTTTGTCTTGGGTCTGGGTTATTAAAAACCTGCATTAGCTGCACATCAAATCTGCTAATGTCTACCATTAAAATATTGCCTCAGTATCAGTGATGCAATGCCACATTAAAGTGGATAGCCAGTTGTATCTCATGTGTACATGTTTTAATTAAAGTATTCAAAGAGGAGAAGTAGAGAGAGGATGTGGTGATGGGCGTATTGTTGACAGATGTTAAACTCTTGGAGATATGTTGGCATGCACTAAGTTATATAAGGCGCCATGAATTACAACTCACAAACACTTGTGAAGGTGGCTTTGTAGACCTTTAAGTCGATGGGCTAATTACAGACATATAAATTAATCATTTTATCATATTGACCAAAAAAAAACTCTGCATTTCCCCAACAAAGGGGTGTGATTGGAAAACCTTATGTCTGGTCTTTATACAACCTACCTGGCTGATCTGCTGAAGCCACTGTCACATATCAGAGACCCAGTCATTATTATTCTTTTTGTCTTCTTCACAGCACTAGGAACTTCGCTCTGGGTACAGGGAGTTTTCAGTGCAGTGGGCTTCTGATTATTTAAGGGCATTGAGGATTTATTGCTTTACACCTAGATTTTGTAAGGCTGGCTCAGGGCTCTGCAGCTACCTTCAATGTTTTAAACACAGACTGCTGTATTCTGCCACGCAGACTTAATTCTGTCCCAACCTTTAGGCACCCTAAAATGTACCCATCTTGCAATAGCCGATTATTTAAGACTTGGAAATTAAATTATTTGATCTATTATAATTTAAAACAAACAGATTGTCCTGCAAAAAGACATTACACACTATTTCCTTTTTATTTGCAGCTTTGAAATTTGAAAACTAGATGGGTCAGTGCCTCTGACTTGGAACAAGTAATATCTGTGAAGAAATAGTGTTTTGGTGAATGATGGGACAGTGTGAAGGATATTGCAAGAAAACAGATTTACTCACAAATGAACAAACTCAAATGTTAGCTTTGCAAAGAACTACATCCACGATAAATAACAGCGGTACTGAGTCAAAATTATCGAGAGTTATATTTATGGAGTGGCACTGTAGATGCAAGTTTTTGCCACGAAATCTGAATCAAAAGTGACATTTTGGCTCTCAAGAATTTTCCAGCATCACAGTCAGCCCAAACAGACTGCAAAAGTCTCACAGAGTTTTTAAGAAAAAGTGAAGACTACCTGTCTAAGTATAGCCTCGGGTGGAATCAATGGCACACTTTAGGTGTTTAAAACAGAGGCAGGTAGCAAAGAGCCCCCGCAAAAATCAAAGAGCAGCTGAAAAGAATAATTTATGAAGAGCTAGCCAGAACATCTCTTACAGATTAAATCACTAAGACTAGTATCATCAGTGTGCAGGTTGGTTGAATGGACCTCTTTCACATGTATAGGAAGGTACATTTGATGATATCAACCAGAATGTAGCTGAGTTTATTTTATACAGATGTCTCTTTATTAACCTTCCTGTTTCCCATTTCCTCCCAGTTTTATTGAATTTTATCACCTGATGAAGTTAAAATAACTCCTTTTCTTGTAAACATAAGATATACTTTAGGCAGCTTCACAGGAAATAAATGTATCACATACTCAAAAGGGTTATAAAGTTACCCCTCTTTTGGTGGATCACTTAAATCAACTGCGCCTAGCGAAAAATTCACGGTCAAATATTTCGTAGCCTTAGTCAGTTCGCTGTTAGTTAATGCAAAACCGTGCTTGAAACACAAACTAGGCGTACAAAATACTAAGCCCCAGCAATTGCTATGCAAAAGAAATCTTGAACCCTCTGAAAATGTTACTACTTATTATACGGTATACTATTACATTTGGCTGAAACAATAGATATATTTACTTCGTTGTTGCTATTAATTTGAGGAAGAACTCAATGATATGAAGGCTATGTAAACCTAAGTAATTTTCTATGATGGCAGCCACATCATTTCCCGGGTAATCAGCGCGGTCAATTCTTCAGGTAGTTCAGAAGAGGTTTAAAGCGTGATTATGAAGACTTATGCAGGGGTTTGAGCTCTGGGCGCAGGTGCTGAGGTTTTGCGCTATTGCAGTGCAATGCTGAGTACTAATTAGTAGATGTGATACGTATCCTGCAAAATAAGTCAAATAAATACTATGACATTTGGTTTAAGCGTGCATGCTCATTCTTTTTACAAGTACATAACAGTTTAGAGTGCGGATCTCCTCCACAGGATAAGTCTTTTTGTGGTAGGTATGCTTGTGCACTTAGCAACTTGAGAGATGGTCATTGACATATCTGTGCGTAATGCTGCAAAGACAAAGAAATAAGTTGACATGTTTATATAAGTCTGTGGCCCCTGGGCCTTTCTAGTCAAAGGCAGTGGCTACTGAAGCCTGCCAGGAAAGAGGAGGCAAGTATGTGCATATAGGCCAAGTTACTTAGTTAGTATTTAGGACCATGTAAACTTGGTTCCTTTACCTCGTACCCAGTAGCAACCAGCTGCATGGTCTCACCAGGAGAAAAGGGTGCTGAGGAGGGTGAGGTGATTCAGGATTAATTGTGCTCTAGGGATGGT
>BRZM01001475.1:0-34643 GCA_033238685.1 Lates japonicus
GATTTTTTTCAGATCTCCAACTGTGGCCTGTGAGTGAACCCTCAGTGTGTGGGACGTCCCACTCAGCATAGTGATGATTACATCCATGTTGAAAGTGGTCTGAAAGACAATTCAAAACATTTTTTTAAAGAATAAGTCTACTGTAGAAAAACAAACAAACATTTGCAATGAATTATCTTGGTGTGTGTGTGTGTGTGTTGAGAGTTTCCTACCGTCTGACACCAAACAGCAAACTCCTCTTGAAGTCTTCAACTTCAAGTCTTCAGATCAGGCAACAGTACACAAATGATGCTGCGCAGGTTGACTCGGCTGTTTATATCCAGGCTGTCTCAGCTGATCAACTCCCTCCCACTCACAGATTCGTTTTCCCTTCGCTGCCTTAATAACTTTCGGTTTCTGTTCTGACATAACTGTGCTGTCATGAAGGCTTGTAATGTTGTGATCACGATAACACTGCCCGAGGCGTGTTTAGGAATTTACCACCTAATAGCACAGTTTTAAACAAACAGGTGAGCATAGAGAGTTGTTAGTGTGAACTGCAAGCAACATTACAGGGGACTTTTACATGGTTATGTAAGATCATAATCAGGGCTGAGAAAAGACAATCATTTCATCAGATGCATGTGACTGACAGCACAGGCACGTCAGAGCCTATTTTTAACTATTCTTTTTGCTGCGGAAACAAAACAGAAAGAGAGAGAAGAATATTTTATTAAAGTCAATGAAAAACAATAATGTTAATCACCATTCAAAACAATGTACTGCCACTGCACTACATCCTCTTGCCCCAGCACACTGCTCACTCACCATTTTTATGAACTGATACTGAAACAAAAGCTTTGACCACAGGTACTAAATGAAACTGAAAAGTGAATATAAATGACCAGCATCTTTTTATTTTTCCTGTTCTCTATACCTGACAAAGTGTTTTGACTGCTGTTTTAGGCTGCAGATCAGCAGTGAAGTGACCAAGTGTTGTCCTCAGCTAACCCTCGGCTGTGAAGGCCTGAATGTGCATAGAGCTGAGCTTTATTTATTTGTAGTGAATCTCTGCTCTGCTCTTAGAGAGTTTGGTTTCTCTCCTCCTGTTCTTTCATCTAACAGATTATGTTAGAGAACAGATTAAATATTTCTGTGATAGCATCACTGTCTACAAACCTTAACATACCCCCACCCCAGGAAGTCCATGACTTTTTTTCAGCTCTTCCAATTAAGGTCGAAAAGTATTCATTATTGATTAAAAGTGCTATTTCTGTTTTATTTCAGCAGCATGCTCTGGGCAGAATTCGGGCATTAACTGATTTGAATGAATTAGTGACTTTAAATGTTGTGAGGAGATGCTGTACCTGTTGCATCATGACTCACAGAATTTCTTGCCAAACAAATTTCGACTGTCCATTTCACATTACAACCACTGCTGATGACTAAATGATTGACTAAGCACATTATGACGCACAGAAACACAACTCATTAAAGACACAACAAACCAACACCCCTGGGACTCTATACCTGCAGCTTCATGAAACTCGTGAGATAACACTGAGATAATGTTATACAGGACCTGTTAATGAATCGTCCGTTTATCATCCAGCCAGACCAGTGAAAACACGAACACATAGTCAGACTGGACACCTGATGATTGTTACTCCTCTTCCTCTGTGCAAAACATCTGTATTATTAAAATCCAAGGCCATAGAAGATATATCTTCTCCAAAACTAGTGGGAGAAATATTTACTATTCAATGCCATCCCTGGATCAGGGACAGATTTATTAGCCTACTGCATATAGGTCATTAAGACATGAACATATTATTACATTTATAAGGTGAATTAGCCACAGCTTGTCCAGGTTTTGTTTGCTATTAGGCATCATTTTATTCTGAAAATCCCGTCAGGAGCAGCCTGAGCAAGAGACAGAGACACAGATGTGTTAAAGCTGCTGTGACTCTATCATTCATATGCATGTGTGTGAGAGTAACAGGACACACACAACTTTTTATTTTGGCTGTCCGACAAGGAAATGCCCCGACCAAAGATAAACGCAAACCTTGATAGCTAATGGCATGTTGTCATTCAGACTGAATTAAGTGAACCATAACGCAGCTAAGATCTTTGGTATAGACAGAAAATCTGAGGTAGTGATGCTCTCAGTTAGCCACATAATTTAAAATATAATTTGTATTTGATATTCATTCAACCACTGTCTTCTATGGGGTCCTCTGACAAGGAGTACATATTTGTTTTTTCACAGGCTATGCGAGAAAAGGGAGGCAGACTGAAAATATTGTGTAGTCAAGCTTCTTTGAGTGTCTTATAAAACATGCTCTACTATGTACATGTGATATTTCATGCTGAGTTGTGCTAAATATTTTACTTGCCACGCTATAATATACCACTGTGAAATAATTCAGCTTGTTAGTGTTTCTCAATTGTTTAGTAGGAGCCTCAATTTAAAATTATGACTTCTGAAGCACTTTACTAAACATCTAAAGGTAATTTTGTCATGACTTTCCTGTTGCACGCACACAAATTCAAAAGTAACAGTACAGTCATGTTTGTTTGACTTAATGATGACTAAGGTGTCTGCTGTTGCTTGTTAATGCCAGAGACCTGAGATGTTGTGGTTTGTACAGGGTGTCAGCTCCACTCCTGAGCTCAAAACAAAAACAGGATATGAGAGGAAACATGTAAATTCACATTTGTGACTTTATTTCAGTTTTTACAGTGAAGAGTTAACACAGCCATACCATGTCCTATTTGTCCATTCAAAACTCTAACAATTATACTTGTATTTCCAGAATACAGTTACGTATCAAACCAAAACAAAAATGTTTTTACCATGATTGAAACATGTATTTATCAAAAATGAACTGCTGTGCTGTGTATATGATATATCTGTAGGGTCAAAACAAAATTATAAAATAAGCCAGAGCATCATTAGTTTTTGACATATGGCGGTTTTTTTTCCCTCAAAATAAATAAATAGTAAATTAAAAGGTCCCCTCCACAAGGCATACATAAATACTCTAATATGTTTAACTTTTTTCAGTAAATTCCAAATTCCAGACCACAGGAATGTGCAAGTATTTTTCATCTGACAGGTTTAACTTCTGAAAACCAGGTTACTCATACTTCACTGTAAAGTCCAACCTCAGTGTAGACTTCAACTTCAAACTCATACTCGCTCAACACTGGAGCAGGATTGTCTTTCAAAAAATCGCTGATCATGCTCATGGGTCCGCCTCTTAAAGTCAGATTTTCAGAGAGAATGTACACTTTGATCGTCAAACTCTCCACATGGGCTACACAGTGAAGCTTATACATTCAAACATTTTACTCGAGGGATGATTTGATCATTATTTAAATTAGGTAAGAGTTCCCGTTAGTTTCTAACAGTAACCGTGTGACAGGGTCCTCAGCCTCCTCTCAGACGGAGACACAAGTCGATGGTGCTCAGCGCCCCGACGTTGTAGTCCGACAGGTAACCTCCACTCATCTCCCGGCCTTGGAAAACGAGCCTCTGCTGGCTCACCTGCACCCCCTCTCTGCACTGGACCTTGCTCTTGAAGTTACTGACTGTCTCGTCAGGTTTGATGTCGTAGGTGCTCACCTGCCCCTTTTCGTTCCTCAGGAACACCTGGATGGTCGCCGGCTGGGTCGGCTGGGTCACCAGCAGGGACACCCTGGATCCAGACTGAACGCCGTAGTAGGTGATGGGCTGTGAGTCGTTGCTGAGATCCGTCCTCTGGCCGTTGACAAAAACCAGCTTCTGTCTCTGAGGGGGGACTCCCAGCTTCTCGTGGATGATTTTTTTCAGATCTCCAACTGTGGCCTGTGGGTGAACCCTCAGTGTGTGGGACGTCCCACTCAGCATAGTGATGATTACATCCATGTTGAAAGTGGTCTGAAAAGACAATTCAAAACGTTTTTAGAATAAGTCTACTGTAGAAAAACTCGCACTGAGCACAGTGTATCGCCCTACACTGTTGTTTCAGAGAGTTTCTTACCTTTTTGACACTAAACAACAAACTTCTCCGGAAATTTCAAGACTTCAAACGGACGATGCTCTGCAGCAGCTGTGTTTTAGGTCGGAGCTCAGTGCAGTTTATATACAGCTGCTGTCTCAGCTGATCGACTCCCTCCCACACACGTAAGATTCGTTTTCCCTCCGCTGCTTTCATAACTTTCGGTTTCCTCACAAACATGACTCTGCTGTAATACAGGCTTGTAATGTTTTGATAATGGCAAGCCCCGAGGCAGGTTTATGAATTTATTAGCTAATGATACGAACAAACGTCAAACAAGGGCTGTGTAATGCTCACCCAACTTACCCACATTACATGCACAGAGGTAACTATTTCATCAGATGAACTGCGACTGTGTATCCTGAAAAAAAAAAACGTTATGGTAACAATACAGACACACACAGAGAACAGATTAAATATTTCTTTTTTTATTAGGAAAAAACAGGACACGTGAAAATAATAATGTAAATCACAAATCAAAACAATTGCACTGAATAGCCTGACTACAGCCTCTGCCCTAGCACACTGCTCACTCACCATTTTTGTGAACTGATAGTGAAACTAAACAAAAACATTTAACCACAGGTGTTGAGTGAAACTGAAAAATGAACATAAATGACCTGCAGCTTTTTAATTTTCCTGTACTGTCTGACAGATCAGCAGTGAAGTGACCAAGTCTTGTCCTCAGCCAACAGATCTGACACATACTTTCTTCTAAGACACATCCAGTCTCCAAATAAAAACACTGGTAAGAAATTCAGAGGACAAATTCATAAATATCAGAGCTCTGAGTGTTTCAGTATGGCAGCCCTCTCCTCCCTCTTTGGTAGAGGAATATTTCCTGTGGTAAAAAAAAAAAAAAAATCTTAGTTAAGAATCCTCACAGTTACAGAAACAGGTGTGAACAATAAATCACTAAAATCGACGATATTGTTATATTCCGGATTTTTTCTCACCTGGTGGTGCCACAAAATATTCTTCCACTGTGTTTTTAGAGAGCTGAAGCAGTTCTTCAGCACAATCTCCTTCTATCACTGCATCGTCCCTCAGGTATAAAGCTCTGAATGTGCATGGATAAAACATAACCAAGTTCATACAATACATGACACAAAAGTTTAAAACTGAGCTGTGGCTGTTGCTCATTTCTTTTGCCATTTTGTTTTAACTGCGCACATGCAAATAAGCTTTTTGCATGTGGGCCCTCCATGACCGTCTGTACCGTACCTGTCCTCTAGAACTGAATCCATCGGTTCAACGCTGGACGTGTCAACAACGTGAAGCTGATCTGCAAATCGGATGGCTTTCTCCAAACAGTCCAGTCCCTGTTTGGTTCGGAAATCAACCAAGGCCAGTCGCTCCAGTTTGTCCACCAGTTCTGCAGGGATTTCTGTAGGCTGTAAAATCAAAGAGGCACTGGAAATAAATGTATGTGTGACAGTTTCATTCCACTGTGACTTAAAGAGGCCTTTAACTGTAGGTAACTATTGAACTACTACTAAACCACTGAATAAAATCACTAAATTGATGACTAAATCCTAACAGTCATTACTCATGCTCCCACCTCGTTTGACCTTTGGCCTTTGGTGTTTTGCGGTTTCATTAAAAGCTTTTTAGTTTTGTTGGCAGCACTGTGTATGATTTTTGTCTTAGTGTCCCTGGAACTTAAAAAAATTACAGGCTTTTCAGTGAGAAATTCCCCCTTTGTGTTACTAATCCTTTGCCACAGCTCAATAACAAAATGAGGTCAGTAACTCTGGCAGATATCCACTTGATCTGTATAACTCAGACTGCTGAAGCCTCATATTAGCTACAGATAAACCTCTGAATACATCTTTCCACCATCACATTCACCCAGTCATGAGGATATTACCGGGGGCAGTTGGTCCTCTGGCACTGGTTCCCATGTTGGAACCTCGGGTACCTGTAGCAGAGACGACCAGGTAACAACACAGACAAGCTAATGTGCTGCACTGGCTGCTGAATAAACCAACTCAGTGACATTTAATTTACCTTTGGGTTGTGAGGTTGAGAGCTGAACAGACGTGATACATTAGTGATGCGGCTCTGAAGACAGCTGCTGTTTCTTCTGTTGAAGTTTACCACGTTTGGTACAGAGTGTCCATCGTTTCTTAACAGGTTAAATGGAGGCCGGATGGTTTTCAGTGACACAACACGGCATGTGAGCGTAGCAGTGAAGCTAAGCACGGACATTTTCAGCACAATTAGCCAGCCTCCTATGTCTGAGATGTAGATAGAGGGGCGTCACATTTTCTTAGTCTTTACTAACTTACCAGGAAGGTCACCACTGGGGTCTGAACTAGCTTCACATGGCTGTAGCTAACGACCTGCGGTAGCTAACCCAGAGGAAGCAAGAGGCTTAACTTCCGCGTACTTCCTTCTTCGCTTACGTCCCGAGCAGGCAACCGACGTATTCGTTTTAGTTGGAATACACTGAAGGTGTCTTAAATATGGAGCAACCTTGCTCTGTTAAATATTTGATAGCAAAATTTCGTGAAACAAAACATATGTGAAACATTGATAGCATTAGGCTATGAATAGGGGCGTAACTGTGTCGATTGTTGGCGCATGCGCACTATTGTAATAAGTGATAACTATTATTGTACAAATTAGTTTAAGTAGTTTACAAGTCGTGGCACCTCTTCAACATCACAAACGTAATCACCTTTAAAAACTGTACCAAGATATTACCAATGTTGATGGCTGCTCTCTCTGAGCGCCCGGATAGCTCAGTCGGTAGAGCATCAGACTTTTAATCTGAGGGTCCAGGGTTCAAGTCCCTGTTCGGGCGATAGCGTTTTTGCTCCTAATCCAGATTCATATTAAATCACCGAGGCTCTGAACTTAATACCAACATCTGCATGTTAATATGGTTACAATAACAATACAAATATATTTGTGTTTAAGATATTTAATGGCTACAAGCGTGCCAAGATTTGCTGTTTCGGACTAAACAAAATTGATGGAAATGTTATTAGTTTTAAAGGTATTTTGTCAGAGCATCACCAGAGTTATTTTAATCTTCAAGTTCTCCCTCAATTTGTTGAGACATTTCACTCAAAATTCCAGATGTGAACCCTCATAACCAAAGTCAGAATGCTAAATCCTCTGAGGACCACGAATGTCAAAAATTCATGAATGAGAATTTCAAAGCAATCCATCCAGTAATTGTCATGGGATATTAAGGCTTCTACACCTTGACCAAAGTAGTGACCCAATCAATTGACACCCTTGTAAAAATATGTGTGTGTGTGATAAAACTATACTTTGCACTATTATAAAATAGTTTGCATTTAGTGGTAAAACTAGTGCATGTACTGATCTCTTGATGTTTATGTTTCTGACACTCTCAACTCAGTTTGAACAAATTCAGTGAAATACACAATACAAGATGTTTTGGAAAAATAATGATAATTCCATTTTTATTTTTATTATAAGAACATATACCATTTAATATATATATATGTACTGTATATATATATATATTTTTTTTTTTAAAGAACTCTTGGTATAGAATTTGATTGTTTTACAATACACATGTAGAACTGGCCACAAAATAAAAATATTAGCTTTACAAACAAAGCAGCATTTGAATGAGAAAATGAAAGAATAAATAAATAAATAAATAAATACTTCGGCAAATAAATGTTACAGTGACTTAAAATAGGTTTTTCTGACAGCAGTTAGCGTTCACAAAGAAACACCAATATTAAATGCAATTTACTTTAATTACCACATTCATGAAACAACACTTGAAGAACAACTGAGCGCAAGCATGAATGTTGGTAAATGAGACCAACATTAGTATTAATTTAAGGGTTTAAATGATCACAATCCCCAAATCTGCAAAAACATTAAAACAGTTTCCCTCCTGACATCAGTTCATTTGCAGTTCATTTAGAAAATTTGTCATACTTTACCTTTCATTTTCACCTCTTACATTAAAGAATCTTATTAACGTGTCAGACAACAAAACTTTTCATTAGGTCTCTGTGACTAAATATTATCACTGCCTTGTCTCATCTTCCCTATTCATAGTCATTTCCAAGCTGAAATTAACATTTGATTCAACAAATGGGCGCCAGACAATACAAGACAATACAAAAAAAAATCAAGGTGAGTAAACCGCACAATTTACAAAATATACAACGGTTCACAGGATAAAATAACTTGTGTAGACTACTATCAAATCAGGCTTGTTTCTTTATATAAATCTTTGCTGAGACATCCATAAGTCACTTAGATAGCAGGTTATGATTCAACAAGTGTTAACATAATATAATCCTCATAATTTAAACACATTTTTCTCTCAGTACAGTACAATTCACAAACAAATAAAGACATACTATTTGGCAGACAAGGCAGTTCAAGAACATTGAAAACACTGTTGGATGCTAAATCACTGGCAATGATGCTAACAGCTAAATTATTCTTAACGTTGTGTGTTAAACATAACTGGAGTTTGGGTCATCAGTGGAAATTAATTTGATTTTGGGGTGTTTACTTAAATAAAATTAAAAGTCTGCTTACATTCTTTCCTTCATTAAGGGACTGGAATATGGGGACAACTTCCTGATATATCCAAAAAATTTTATCTTGTAGACTTTATTAAAATAAATAATATAAACTATTATCACAACATATTTTTCTAATAAATATAGTCTCTGGTTGAATTCTGCTCTGCATTTTGGTTTGAAATGCACGACTAAAACTTCCCATCTTATCTCAAAATATTAAGTGCACTGAAATATCGACACTTAAGGGATTTCAGACAAAAATATTTTGAAATTAAACAGATTTTCAGTTACGTTGGTTTTCACTTGAACATACTGACAAATATTAAGCGTAATATTCTCATACACCTGTTGACAACACAAATAACATAGTGGATACAGTCAATAAGGCTCATAGCAGCAAAATGTGATTGTAAAGGCTTTGTGTAGTGTGTTATGTATGTGTGTATGTGTGTGCACTCATTATGTATTTTTCTCTTGTGCTGCTACAGCCGTTCACACTTTACTTGGAAGGAAAAGAAGACAAACAGCACCATCACTTGTTCTCAATCAGCATCTGCACCTTGCACACGAGATCTCTGGCCAGCGTCAAAATCTGCTTTATGTTGTGGTGCTCAGCCATTTCTGAAAGACAAAAATAAACCACTGAATATCAAAAATAACTTCAGCTGTTTCAACAAAGCAGATTATATTTCCTCAAATGTTTAGAGAACATTTGAACAGATGTGTCAGTCTATCAATAGTCTGTGAACCGAGTGGATGGACCCACAAACTTTACATAAATGTGTCTATTTGGGAGACAAAAAGTCCTGCACTATGATCATTGTAATATGTTTTTCTCAAGTTTAGATGCATATTTAAAGCAAAATACAGAAACTACATTTTAGCTAAAGGTTTGTGAGGACGTGATAAATCCTGGGAGGTTGTAAGATCGCATCTCAAAACAGATAAAATCAGTGAGTCATGGTAAATTACTGCACAACTGCTGACATTTCTCTGCTACAAAATCCAGTTCAAAGCTGTTGAACTGAAAATTAGACTACAGTGCATGCACGCCACAACATGAATAAGTATAGACATCGTGATCTGCTCTTTTCCTGCCCCCACCCACCCCCACCCTACCTCTCAGACCTGCCATTTCTCCTTCTGTCCACCAGATGTCCCTGGATGTTTTTCTTCACCCACCTCCTCACCTGCGGATGATGTGCTGCCACCAGAGTTTCCCTGCCCACTCACACACCTGTTCCTGGTTTTCTCATTACCCCAGTCAGTATATACAGTATACCTGCCATTTTCACCAGTGCTTTTGTCAGATTATCTGTTCCTGTACATTAACCTTGGTTCTTGTTTTCTGTTTTTGGATTCCTGTTCTGCTCGTCTGCTCGTCCACCCATCTGCCTGTAAAAGCCTGCTTTCATATATTTAAGACTACTTCAGAATGGAGGGTAAAATAGTGCAGCAGAGGGCGAGGTATCCTAGCTTTTAGTCTCTACTATGAGTTCAGGTCTAAAAACACTGGATTCTGCAATTTCCATAAAGCAACTTGGTCTCATCTCTTTAGAAAAAGCCCAATCTTTCCATTTAAATCTTTTTTTTTTTTTTTTTTTTTTTTGGAGGATACGTATGTGGAGATTATCAGCTGGTACGTTTTACCATTGAAAAACTTAATGATGTCAGTGAAGTCCATGTTGTTCTCCAGGATGATGTCCCTGTAGAGCTCAACCAGTGCCAGGGCAATGAAGAGGACAAAGTGACTAGAGGAGACATACTTGGCCGCCCAGATGGTTTCCCAGACTGCAAACACATCCTCGTACACCAGCTCTGGAAGATGAAGGCAAAAAAAAAAAAGGAAGCAAATATAATGAGAAAGGCAGGTGAAAAGTTAAAAAGAAAATGGGATATCTACTGACAGCCTGTGGTTTCTTCTTTGACTGGCTTTAATCGTTATAAAATGTATTTGTCGCTCTCCCAGTTCATGCCAATTATTTCGTAACTCCCAAAGAAAGAGTTTCCAAAAATAAAACCGACTTAAATCCTTTTCCAGTTAAAAATAACTGCTGGTGTTGTTAACAAGCTGCCAGAGTTTTAGCATTTCTTCACAAAACAGAACTTGAAGAGGTGAATCTCCTCTTCTTTTAATTAACAAACCCTTTCACACTGCATGAATTTACCTCGCTTAAGTCCAGGAGAAACCAGCGGTAGCAGAAGTAGAAGTGGGTGTAGTCTCCATTTTGGTGCGTGGCTCAAGCAACTCAGAATCCAGGATCTGTGCAGAGAGGATCAGGAGGAGATATTCAGAAGTAAATATTAGGCAATTTGTACGGGAGAAAATGTGGAAAAAGTGATTTTGTAGTAATGAATGGATTTGATGGTGCCCAACTGCTACAGTATGTGTAAAGGCTCTATTTGCTGTTTCCACCTGGATTAGAGCGCATGTTTAGCGAGAGTAATTATCCACTTGGCTCCTCCATGTGAAGTTTGATTCATTCTCTTCATAGGTTGGTGCAGAAACAGCTGAAAGGCCATGGCCTCTGAAAGGAGAGCGGAGAAAGAGGAAGGTCGGTAGAGAAGCTAAGTACGAAACTCCTCTATTTGTTCCATCAATAAGTGTAAAAAATACACCATCCTGCAGAGAGGAGGAAAAAAAGTGAATCAGCGCGTTGTCTCACGACGTCCAGAACAGCTGACAGGAGCCAGCAGATCACACATGCCTGTACACTAACCAATGTGAGGGTGCCTCGGATATAGCTGAAATAACAAAAGGCGAACTTAGAGTACACTCCTGTTTCATCAATCTAGATACACTCAGATTTAGAGGTATTTCCACAATTTTCCTCAAACCTGAGATAAGTTTTCAAATCTGTTATTACAATTCACGTTTGCATGACTTCGTTTCTGTAGGGTGTAAAATATAATAGCTTTTTTGTCCTCCGTAGGGTAAGAGACACTGCTTTTCCTATTATGGATGGCTCTTTCTGTGCTTAAGAGGTGTCCTTGGTTTAATATAATTTCCTTCGACAAAACAAAACAGTTATTATCTAGAATTTCATTGTGGGGCATTTATTTAATTTATTTTTGATCAGTTTCATACTAATGCCATCTATTTTTAAGCACTGTAGAGGACAATTTTCTATCAGTAAAAAGATGTATATGTTTGCCTTTTATCACCACTGTATTTTACCTGCACATAATGTTCTTGGTTCTCCAGGTTGGCAGGGTGAAGTACCAGTAGTTCCTGTCCTGGCGTTGGGTAATCACTGTCTGGGTACAGTTTAGCGATATACAGTCCCAACAGCTCTTGCTAAAACAAACAAGATGGTGACATATGAATAAAATCGCTCTCTATAATGGAGCGGTTTGAAGACAAATGAATTTGAAATCTTAAAATAAAGAATACAAGAGCATACAGAAGAGTACTCCCATATGAATTCTTGAGAGGCTGCACGCACTCAATCTTGGCGTCGGTTCGGCCAGAATAGTGAGCTCCTCATCTAACTCCTCAGACAGGATGGACTCTGTACTTACACTCCTGGACTAGACTTTCCTGCTCCTCACATCCTCCTCCTCTACCTGAGCTCCACATGAGGCCGGGTCTCAGAGACGGGTTCACAGCGTCCTTCCTGCTCAAGGCACCCCGCCGACTTTGGCTTTGAGGATCTCCTCCATCTCTATGGCTGGGGGAGACTCATGAATTCAGTCATGACCTGAGCCTCCCTCTTTCTGAGGAGGTGCAGTAGGCTCTAAAGAGACCCTGAGTGTCCGCCCGAGAAGGCGAAGTTCTTCTCCGCCGGGAACCTGGGATCTTTGAATATTTTTCTTTCCCTTGATTGAAAAAAACTTTCTTGCCAGTTTCCTTGTCTTTGGTCGTCCAACTCAACTTCATTTTTCCACGTTCTTTCTTGACTTTGATGTTCCTCAATTTCTCACTTCTACCTCTTTTTGAGACTTTGTTGTTCGTAAGGAATTCTCACTTTGGATTCTATGGCTGCGTTGTAGTATCCTCATCGGCCCACTTTCTTACAGTTTCTCCTGACTCCTGAAGATTAATTCCTTGCCAATCTGATTCTGACCTTTCTTTCCATTTCGGTTCCTCTGTTTCAACAGCTTCTACAAGCTCCTCAAGATTTTTTCTCCATTTCAGGTTGCAAACATGTCTCTTTGTTGGCCTTCACCTGCCCCTCTTCCTCTTCCAACGGTTGAATGGCGCTATCATCATCACCTCAGTCTGGCATTTCTGGTTTTGGTGCCTCGTTGCCTCCTCTTTGTCCTTCACCTCAGCTTTCTTCCTGCCTGTGCGTTTCCTCTGTCAGACCGCCTCTACCCCTGCAGGTTTGGGCCGAACCTGTGATACCTGAGGGGCGGCCGCTCGCTGTCCTCCGTGCTGGTGACGATCCGTGAGCGGGTGACAGAGGTTGAGGATGAGGTGCCCGGGTCGGGGCTCGTCCACGTTCTGCAGCACTCCGTTGAGCTGTTACGGCACCTGTTTCAGCCTCTTCGGTCTTGGGCTCCGTCTGATCGGATCACCTCCTCGGCGGACTCAAACACCTGAAAAGACCAAGCCAAGGGAAGCCCAGGCTACTCAGGGAGGATGGGAGGATGCAGAAGAGAACCTTGGGAGAGAGAATGCGGGGATGAGATATTGGTTCAAATGTTGAGATCATCGTGCAACCACTTTAGTTGTATGTTGAGAAGCGTGTTGTAAAGATCAGGTTCAAAATATTTGGTATCTACAGCCTGGTGTGAATAAAGACAAATTTTTTGTAGAATTGTATTATAATGAATTTGATACCATATTATACTACTGAGTCCTCTGCAGTGAGCCAGACTCTGCCACCAACAAATGGAAGACTGGAACTGCAGATGATAAAGACATTCAGTCCAAGATATCAATATATAACAACTTGTTTTATTGATACTAAAGATGCACATATTTCCTTGTGTGCTGTTAACCATAAAGGGATACTATGGTGATTTGGTGTGCGCTTTTGTAAAATACTTTGAGAAGAAAGTAGAGGCCTAGATATCCTAAATTTCAAAGTTCTGGGTCCAAAATGCTACAATGCAATCTGATAACTTCTCTTTACCTCCTGGGCATAGTAAGGGACACTGTTTTCACAAGCAAAAATGGGATTAATTTCAGCCACACACTGACTGACTGTGACACAACCTGTGACATGACAGCCCTCCTTTCACAGGTTTCTGCTGTGAATCAACATTCCTGTGTGCACAACTTACCTCGTTGCTTTCCATTGAGTCATGGATCATTTTCTGACTGGAACTGTCAGTACTTTCGCGCAAGGAGGAGCACTTAGCTCGCTACAGCGTGCTGCTCCTTTTCCGCTGGCGGACAATCTCCTCTGGCCAGCCACTGCGCATAGTCTCTTGGTGACACACTCGGACCTCTTCGTCTACCTGGGGTGGGGTAGGGTCAGATCAATGTATGGGAGGAAACTCTTGGAGGCAAATCAAAAATCGTAGAAATAGCAAACCTCCTTCCTCTCCCAGCTTCTGACATTAAACTAGTAGCCAAGCCCAGCAGAAGGCCACCCCTCTTTTACATGAAGGGTCCTCACCGTGGAGCCAGGCGAAGCAGCTCTTCTCCCTCAGGCCCTGCGGACCACGAGGCAGTATCTTCCAGTCACCCTAAGTGCTTGCTGGCTCAGTCTTGTGTACTGTTTACTCCCTCTTTTAAAAGACAATTATCTCTAAACATAACATTCAACAGTGCTTCAACAATGTATTAACCCTGGAGCATCTCCAACTGTCATTTCCTACAGTATGTACATGTATGTAAGAGAGCATTTTGAATTTACTTCTGGAAGATAAATAAAAATCTGCCATTAGATATGATTAAAGTCCAGATTGTCTCCCTCCATATATATTCAATTTGAAAAAGATTTATGCTCTGGATTTCATAAAGGTAACTCGAGATAAATAGATTCTATAATTGGTTCCCAAATAAATATCGTCAATAATCATTTAACTGCTTATCTTTTTATGCTCTAGGTCACTGTAAGTGACCAACTGAGCCATCTCCATGACAACTAATAGGCCCGTCTATGACACACGGCTGTCTAGTAAATGGATACTTTTAGGTCATAATAATAGTGACTACCACAGTAATTATCAAATCTTGCACATGTATTATTTACAAAAACCCGAATCAGAAAAGCATTTGGTTCTAAAATATTTTTTCATTCTTGGTCAAACTCTCCGTGACTCGGGCAAATGTAACTAATGTCCAAATAAACTGTGGATGGACTTTTTGGGACTAATTAGACCATTGGTTGTACTTCATGCACTGTTGTGAGACTAATGGGTATGAGCCGCATGGTTAGTAGAGATGAATATGGATGAGACAGAAGAGTGACAGAGTGAAAAGAGATGCTAAGAGTGGACATGTGTGTGTATGTATGTGTGTGTGTGTGGACAGCGCTCATCACTTTATCGTTAAGTGCATTTCAATGTTGTTGTTTTTTTTTGTTATTGCTTATCATAAAATGTCAAAATATAACATTACATTCAGTGGCAGATGCTAAGTATATTCAGACTCCACAGGAACAAGTAGATATCATAAATACATGCATATATATATATATATATATATAGCAAAGACACTCATGATCCTCAGAGGATGAACTTTACTGACTTTATTGATCATCAGTCTGCCACCATGAGCTTTACATTTGTGGTTTTGAATGAAAAGTCTGGATGGACTGCCATGAATTTTGATACACATTCATGTCTTAAGTCTTGTTTCTTGATAAATGACAAATTAACAAAGTTATTTTTGATTAAATGGTGGCACAGTGGTGCAGTGGTTAGCACTGCTGCCTCACAGCAAGAGGGTTTTGTCTTCCCAATTCGCCGGGGATTTTCTATGTGGAGTTGGCATGTTCTCCCTGTGCCTGCGTAGGTTCTCTCTGGGTAATCCGGCTTCCTCCCACAGTCCAAAGACATGCATCTTAGGTTAATTGATAACTCTAATGTGAGTGTGAATGGTTGTTTGTCTGTATATGTTGGCCCTGTGATGGACTGGCGATCCGTACAGGGTGTACCCCGCCTTTCACCCAGAGTCAGCTGGGATAGACTTCAGTGGGTGCAGTATTTGCTTTGTTTTCCTAAGGTTAAACAACACACATTCAAATAACCATGTCTAAGAGTTCATCTAAATTTGGCCACAGTCAGGCTAAAAGTATCTGGCTTGTAACATATTCCTCTAGCACCTGCATCCTGCTGATTCTAATTTGGACCAGAGACTGCTCAGACACACTAACTGCTTTTCTATTTACGTACAACACGTACAAGTTTATTCAGGATTAGCCTGCATTTAATACTTTGGCCTAGAGGTCACGGTCTCACACGCCACACACACACACACACACACACACAAATTGGTGACCTGGATCAATGAACAATGCTGACCGGCACTGACTCACTTCAGAGGATATTTTTAAACAGATAAACCTTCAGGCCAATCCCACCTGGGTGTCATATCTAATCCCCACCCACCTGAGCTGTCTTTGGTTTGCAGCATCTGAAGCCATTTTCATAAAGAAAACAAGCAGACAAGACAGTTCTCTGAGCTCTTTAAGTTTTCAACAACTGAAGTCAAAACACTCTGCTCACTCTTCCTCTGATGTCTGCACAGGAGGAACAAAGGAGGAGAATTTGCACCTATGTAACGCAGGCGCTTAATCGATACTAGTTGAACGAGAAGGGGTCGAGAAGCAGTGGGGGAGGGCTCAGAAACCAGAGGGCTGAAATGATTTCCAATTGGATGCTGCCGTCTGTTCTCTAGCCAATCGGTGGGGGTTTGGCAGGTTCACTGGGGTTGTTTAGGGTTCACATGGGGACACTGGAGGGGAAGGGTCCCCTCTGCTTAACCTATCTGTGCTACATCGAACCTCGGCCACAACAGGAGGCGGCTAACTCTGCCAGCTGCAAATACAAACCTGCTTCAGTATGAAGAGAAGACGACTGGACTGACAAAGAAGACTTAAGTTAGATAGTGAAATATACGGCCCACTATGAGCAACAACATGAGTAACAAAAGCATGAATGCCACTTTTGCCTCGATGGTGCAAAAACTTAAGTTTGTGGCTGGAAAAAAACATTTGTACATTAATGATGATAACCTAGTGAATAAGCTGCACACTTTTAAAGGAAGTTGTGCCCTCTAAATGACTCAGAACAATTACATGCTTTATTCTGAGTCATGGGCACTAGTTGCCATCATTTTTCTCTACTGGAATTAATTTCCTTCCACTATCAAGATCTGAAGAGAGATTCTTTAAGCCATGTTGGCAAGCCAACAAATGTTTATTAAAGGAAATCCAATCTTTTAAGTTTTACCCATCTGTTTCTGCCAACAATAATCTCCTCTCTCAGGTTCATCAGACACAGGAAACATCTACAAGGCAGCGTGGTGTTACAGGGAAAACCAAGCACAATGCAGAGGACAGACTGTTCAGCAAAATAAGGGTTGGAGTGCTGAACCAAAAAACATCAAACACTTGATGTAACATGCATCTGCTGTTGAGTTGAAGGTATTTGTTTACACCTGAGCTGAATGTTTCATAAGCCACTGGAGTCATTTTTGGGTATCTAATCTTCCCTGGCTGCTGCCTCTACAGAGCCTTTTATATATGTTTTTACTTAGTTCTTAAATTTTTAGGCATTTAGTGGATTGACAGAAGATTTTACTACCAACAGTTTTCTGGGAAAGATGCCAAGATTTCACTGGTTCATGCTTCTCAAATTATGCTGTTTTTTTTAAATGGCTTTTTCTTTTATATTACTTGACACTGAATATCAGGATCTATAGGATTGTGGGTTGGACATTACAAGAAATTCATCACCTTTGAAAGCTCGGGGAAACTATGATCGGCCTGTTTACTGATATTTTATAGCGCAAATTATTATAGAAAAAGTAAATAAACAGATTCATTTAAAATGTACATATATTTATAGTTACACTGTACTTGTGCGATTAAACAATTTAAGGCTTAAACTTTCAGCAACATTTGCAAAACTAACAACAACCTCATTACTGTAATCATGGTGTGTGTATCCACACTGACCCTTTCTGACCCCTGAGCTTGATCATCAAAGGAACAAAAACAAAGTCTGCAGAGATAAATAACTAGGACTCAGCTATTCCCAAGGGGATGCGAAAAGGAAGCAAAGAGCTTTCGGGCCATCACTCAGTAAATACTTCTACAAGGGAACACCTGCAGAGGCCTCAGATGTTTCTTCTTTATTGTGGCATTCAAGCTACCAGCAATCATTCCAGGTGAAAACTCCTGTTTCCACAGGAAAATAGAAAATCCTGGGATTTGACAGTAATTCCTATTCATATTTGTTGCTATTTTGTTCTGGGCATGAAACATTTCACATTTAGGAAGCTTCTCAAATGTGCCCAGTCAGTTTGGCTGCATTTATTCTCAACATGACAACTCAGTAATGTCAATATCCACGAGGCAATGACTCCACGTACAGTTTGATTACTTGAATAGGCTCTAACATAGACCAAGAGGCTCATCTTGCTGAGGCTACTGAGAGACTCACAAAACGCATGTTGTACTTTAAAAAGGGACAAACACTGACTCTGAACAGACGTTACTGACCAACAAACATGAACAACAACACGGAGGCATTCACACACATACACACGCTGCGTGCTGCTAGATGGGACACACACCGAGTGCTGCAATTTAGATGGGACACAGAGATGAAGACAAACAAGATGACAGACGAGCACGACGTGTACCCGTGGATACTTGTCAACAAATGACTAATGTCAACAATAACAGGTGCATCTACACAGGCAAACACCCCAGACACAGACATGCACAAATACACGCGCACACACACACACACACACACACACACACACACACACAGATACCCATGTAAGAGGAGAGAATCTGGTTTGTCAGGGGTTACTGGTCAACAAATTAAACATTAACACTAACAACTGCTATAATTCAGACACACACATGCATACAAGCACACTAACACACTGACCAGTTATGCAACCTTCACACAGACAGAGCTGCCCCATAGTAACACATGGTCCTAAAGACTGAAGAGTCATTAGGCTAAGTGGAAGATGCACAGAGAGTCAACACATAACTGTCCCCTCTGTATCTGAGAGAACCCACACTGACATAATCCAGTGCTGCTGATCCTAACCTAAAACTACATATCTAACCCGAAATCCTTAAAACGTGTTCAAACTACAGGTGAAACAACTAACCAATTAGTCAATCAACTGAAAATTATTCAATTAATAGTTTGATAAATTTTTCAAGAAAAAAAACAAACATTTGCAGGTTCTGGCTTCTTAAATAGGAGGAGTCACAACTTTTCTTTGTGATACATGAGACTAAAATAAATCTGTTTGGGTTTTGGACTGTTTGTTGGAAACTGTGACGGACAATGGAAAGATGACATGTGGAGCACATGGTAAGAGCTTTTAATAAGGTGCAGCAACTAACGTCTCAACATAAAGCATGACTTCTTTAGAGTAAGTAGAGGCAGTGGTTGCACAGATGTTTTGCTTATGACTAGCCAATGTCATGTTGAACCAGCACATATAAATACATTACATTAAAATATAAAGAAAACTATCAAACTTCAATCATAAAACACATGATGAATTCATGTCTCAGAGCATTCACAGAAAAAACAGATTCATTCATTTTCTCATTTAGTCCGTATGGTTTAATCCATATGGTTCGATTGTGTTCAGTGTATAAATCCAGTAGCTTTGCAGTGTGATGGACATTTTTTCATTATTTTATGACATGAAGGCCCAGAGAAACACCCACACTCTGAGAGATCTAGCACTAAAAATCTGACAAATCCAAACAGGCTTGCACTCATCAATAAAAGCCTTGGCTCCGGGAGGAAAACTCACATTCTGAGAAAGACGGCGTTGAATCATTAAAAGTTTAGATATTCCCTGCAGGATGACGCCCAGAGGGGAGTGTATCAGCAGTATGAGGGATTTTCCACAACACCCGCATACTCTCTCCATTAAAGGAAAAAACTGTCAAGAGGCACAAAAAAAAAGGCAACGATATGCTCAGTCATTTACCTTACTACAGCTAACAGCCCACACACACGCAGCCTTGAGGTGCAACACTCATCTATCTGTATATGTGCCCTCAGGACTTACAAATGTTCCTCTTTATTTTACTGCTAAACAGAGTTTGGTGACGTTACTTTTAAAAGTAACTTGATGTGTTAGAAAATTACTGATATTAAAAAAGTGACTCGTTACTTTAGTTACCTACTGAGAAAAGTAACCTGTTAGAGTACTTTTGCGTTTCTAGAGCTTACACAGCTGACGCAAACCAAGCACAATTTGCATTTCACAGTGATATTCTTTTCATTTTCACCCACAAATTCAAAATAATGCAAATATTTCCACGGTACGGAGCCCCAGACTGGTCACATCATTTTTTTTTTTCTAAACCTGTGAAGGAAATACTAAAAAATGCGAATGAATTAATTACAACGAGCACACAAAATACAATTTGTTGCCAAGTTTTAACTAATTCGTGGGCACGTTTTACTTCGTTTTAGTTCGTGTGCAGGAGATAAGTGTATATAAAGAGAGCCATGACAACAGATGGGCTTTTTCTCAGGAGCATAAAGTGCACTGAACCTACTTCAAAGATCAGTGCTCAACTGATTATTAGTTAGCTATAAAACATAAGTTAGAGTAATCAGAGTAGTCAGTTAAATAGCCTCTGGGGCTCTGTACCATGACGTAAACGCCGTCCTCTCTACCTCCCACTAGTACGCACTAGTACCGCTAAGCGGTAGGAAAGACACAGACTATGCTAACTGATTATTACATGAATTGCACAACTAGTGCATTATGTTCCTCAGTTCAACAAAAAAGTAATCATCGTACTCTAATGCATTACTTTGTGGCATGTTACCCCTAACACCGCAGCTAAATGATCAGTATAAATAAGAAGAAAAAGAAATACAAGATATATGAAGTTACAACTATACAACACTTGAAAACAACCTCTAAAAAATGGCTGACTGACCGTACAACTTTCAACCTGACATCATCTGTTAATGCAGAGAACAATTAAAAGATGAATCAACATAAAGATCCACAATTTTGATTGTAACATTCAAATCTAACAATGTTCCATGCAATGTGAAAATGTTGTCAATGAGCCCAACCCATTGAAAATATGTAGCCACTGTGTGGCTTTTAGCTGCTTTTAGCTTGGGTCACATCTCATTAACTCAGACAAAACCAATCATCAAATCCTAGTACAAATGGAGAGCAGCTGCTGAAAAAGGTCAACATTTAGCAGTTCCAGATATTTTTCCTCAGATGTTGGTGGAGACCAAATCAGAGCTACAAGGACAGGAGAAATATTGATATTAACAATTATTTCAGGTATTTTTGAACCTGGGCCTTATTTTCCCCATGTTTTGGGGTGTAAACAATTGATTAGGGATAAAAAAAATCTTTGCAATTGATACAGAATTGAGCAAGAATGTCCCATGTTTCCCGTGTTATTGGGTTACAACAAAAAACATGGGAATAAGGCCTAGGTTCAAAAATACCAGTCATCCTTTAATAATATTGGACATTCTTTAGGCAGACACAAACAGGACTCCAGAAAGTGGTGCAGCAAAGTCAAGCTGTGAGTCTACAGTCGTCCTTTTGTGCAAAAATACATTTCAAAGTTTATCTGAAGTTATGAGGCTTCAGACATATTTAGTCCGTATCATCCAAAGTTAAACTGCTTT
Organism: Lates japonicus; assembly: GCA_033238685.1. Lineage (NCBI taxonomy): Eukaryota > Metazoa > Chordata > Actinopteri > Centropomidae > Lates > Lates japonicus. The sequence continues at coordinate 21,350 of BRZM01001475.1, forward strand.
TAGTGAAAAATTCCTCCTTTGTGTTACTGTTCCTCTACTGCTGCTCAGAACAAAACACTGTCCCTGATTTTATTAGTTCTGAGTGATGAAGCTTCAGATAAACTTTGGATGATGGAATTTAACAAAAATTATACATTGATTGAGCAAAATTTAATCTATACATTACAAGCGTATTTATATCCATTTAAAACTGCTGTCAACATTAGCATGACTGTGATTATAGAAGTGGCCAGAACGTAGACTAAGTAACCAGTTTATAAGATGAACCTGTGAATTATAATGCAATCCAAAACAGCTGCTCTGTAACAACTCCTCTTTATGAAGGTGATTTCACTTTGTTTCAAATATTCTATGTGTCAAATGTCACAGTTAAGGACAGTTTGTCTAGAACATGATCTGAGTATGTGACCTTTCAGTTGTGAGACTGTTCCTCTGACAACTGAGCCACCCTGCTGCTGTGATAGCTTACATGCCTTTATTCAACTTTCCCTTTGCTGCTTACGATTTCATGATGTGCAACCATGAACAGAAGAAAAAGAGCCAATAAGACAGATCTATGTGGTCTTTAAAAATCTGACACGTTAAGTAAAATAGCAAAGTTTAATAAGTCATACACACTGTGGTCTGTGTGTTTTCTTCATTTTGTTTACTTGACATTAAACAGGGGTCAGAGTGTCTCTCGCCCTATGTTTCTCCTCTCATCCCTTCCTCCCTTTCTGCTTTGGTGATTTAAAGTCTCTGGCCATAAGGAGAGGGAGTAAAACTATTACTAAATCTCTACTTAAATCTTAACTCCCTGCTGTGATGTTTCAGTCGTCTCTGAATATGAGCATCCATCGCGAGTGTAGGTCAAAAAGACACTGCTGCTTTCATCCCTCACCTGCAGTTTTTCAGATTCAGTGAGCTCAAGAAGCAGTGTGGGTCTCTGGTCTTACCTTCCTGTTTGTCCTCATTTCTAGCTCATGGAGACAATTATCATCCTCTTCCTTCTTTACTCTTCCTAATTTAAGACGCAGCTACAACCCCAAGACAGGCTCTTTACATAAACTGCACTGGTTTGTTGCCTGGTTCGAAATCACTATTCAAAGCACTTCTTTTGTGAACGTTTTTCATAATCAGATAATCATATTTACAGCACATGCTCTCTCTCTCTCTGCACATGAAAAGCACGATCACTTCACTTGAGATCATTTTGCATCAATACAAGATATAAGTTGAGTCAAGCATCTGAATAAATTCATTTGAAGACCATTTATTTCTCTCTTTTTTGTCTGAAAAATGTTCAGTTGAACATATGTTTTATTCTTGCACACTACCAAATTATATGGCTACAGCTATTTAGAAGTGATGGGATGTTTAGTCTACCAGACGAACTCTTGCTCTGACTTGTTTAGACTGACAAAAGCTGGATTTTGTTGCTTTTTATTGCATTATTTTACTTGTTTGATATTGACACAGGCAAGTTGATTGATGACATGCAGCCACAGCTGCTATAATTCTCCCCAGTTTCCATTTGAAATCAACCTAGAAATAAAAATCTCACAACCAGGATTGTTTAGAAACAGCGGAAATGTGAGAACTAAATATCGTCTTTATTTCCGTAATACTTTCTAGTCGCTTGAACTTCTGTACCTCACAGCTAACCTAACTGACATTACCACGTGTACTCTCATGCTGTGCACACGCAGTTCCTCCCCCTCTGACAGACAGATGAAATCTCATCTGATGCTCAACTGCCATTAATGTGCATAAATGTCAAGCAGGGCAACAGTGGTCGCCCTCCTCGCTCCCTCCATCCTTCCGTCACTACTGTGCTGTTTTGAGCACTCTGTTCCTGTACTCAGCCGCCCGCTGAGCTCGTTAGCAGGAACAGACTGATCTAAGGATGAAGGGAGGGATGAAAAGGAGAGAGCCACAGAAGCACCCCCAGATCATCCTTTTTCAGAATTAAACACAGAATCTGGATGTAAACATAACTAAAATCTAACAAACTAACCTTGACCGGGGTTTGAGGCCAGCTATCAGGCTAATCAAGTCTGCAAACGTTGTGACAGTGAAGAAAAATTGATAGAGCACAGATTACCAAATGAGAAGTCACTTTATACATACACACAACAGAACAACAGCATAACCACAAGTGACAACATTTCCTGAGATTTCTGAGTTTGCATCAAAATCATTATTAAATGTGGCAGCCTAATGTAAATCTTTAAATTAAAGACATATGTTCTCTGAACAAGTTCAAAGCATCTATTCCAGACACTCCAAACTGTAACCTTGTCCACACCGACACATATCTCCAACACAAAAACAAGTTAATATCTATCTATCTATCTATCTATCTATCTATCTATCTAGAGAGAGAGAGAGAAAGAGAGAGAGAGAGAGAGAGAGGACATACATGATGGCCATTTACTACAGGTATGAGATTTTCAAAGACAGACTGATCCTCTCTAAAGATGACTCACACTCAAACAAACCTTCACTTCTCTGCAACATTGCTTTTTGACTGAAGGAATGAACAAAAGTGGGAAAAAAAGAGAAAGCGAGAGGGTTTCATCGGCTCAAGTTGCGTCTGGCTGAAGTGGTTTGCTGTATACCTGATCCAAGGTCAGATTAAAAGAACAAAGTCTCTGAATCAAAACTAACAGCAGAGGCAGACAGAGAAGCCTGAGAATCAGACTATTAGAACATAATCCTCCTGCCATGGGTCATTCAACCTGATACAGTATGTGACTTGGAACCAAAACGTCTGGTTCAGTGTTACGACCCCCCACCCCCACAAAAGATTTCAGACTGCAACAGTGACTGCTACAATATCTGATCCAGCTTACAGAAGGGGGGAAACCAGTGTACCTTGTATTTGTACATTTTGTCCATTTGCAGTGTACTCTCACAAATAATTCGCTGAGGACAACAGATATTGTGTTTTTTGCAGCAGGAGCAGAAAAAAAATCTAAAACTTCAACTGTAAAAAATATTTTCTGCAGATGTCACAAAAAATCACTTATGGTCTCTGTCTAAAGTTTCCATTTCACATACATTCAACAGTCAGACAACAGACAGAAATCCATAGTACAAGACGTAACACCCACAGCTGCTACTCATCTGACTGTGAACAAATGCAGCCATGTTCTACTGCTGGGCATTGAATATGGGCTGTATCTCTCTCTCACTCTATGCATCATGCTTAACTTCTCAACACAATCTCTCTAGGGGTTGTAAAAAGGCATTCTGGGAAATGAAGGAAATCGATGTAGCACATAGCGTGAAAGTGGGCATAACAGAGACAGAGGGATCAAAATGAAGTAATACTGAAGTTCCAAGTCTGTGCCTTATGTAAATCACCCAAGCATTTTAGTCTCATCCGAAATAGTCGGTCCCAATGTCAAATACATGCACCTGCTACCTCTCTACTCTGCACCTGCTGTGACATTGGTGAGGTTATGCCATCAAACAACCCATTTGCTGCAGAAATGGCAGTCTTGTTATGACACAGCAACATTTCTACCACCACAGCCTTCATCTTGACCACTACTCCTGTTGTCATGCCCAAATCTTGTGATTTTACAGCCTCTACTATCAGGGGTGATCTGTTTGTCTTGAAAACAGAAGTGCTTATTGAACCAGCATAGAGTGTCGGTCTGGCTCTTTAACCCTCTCGAATCTCTCATGCAACCTTTGGCTCTATTTCACAAAGAGATTCGTGTCATTCTGGAAACTGAGCCTGTCTGTGGGGATCTAATTCATGTCCCATAATAGATCATAACTACGCAAACGAAAGCCACATACTTAAGTCCCAAAATTATAGTAACTCTATGCGTGTTTACTTTTAGTCGCCTCATAGCCCAAGAATAAAGAAATATCAAGGCAAATGAGGTGTCCATTCATTCTGAAGGCTACTTAACCCGATGTGTGGATCTGGAAGTCTGATGCTGATCCAGTCCTGGGGTCCCGCTGCCGTATCTCATTAAATGGCGTCCTGAGGGGCCCAAGGCAGAAGCAGCGTGCCTGCTCGCTCTATAACACGAAGGAGGCTGCATCGTGCAATGCAGAGCAGGAGGAAGTGAGGTGTACAAACGTGCAGGCCTCCTTCATTGTCTGAGCCTAATTGATGCCTGCACTCGCAAAGCAAAAGATGGCTCTTAACCAGTGCATTTAGAGCGGATATAAGAGTTATGTGTAATTTTCACCCATCATCCTTGGTTTCTGTACCTAAGTCCTCTAAGTGAAAAGCCGGTTTTGGAAGTACAGGCATGTGGGTAGCCTGCAGCTGCTTTACCATTCATCCGTTTTGTAGCAGAGAGGGTCATCCTGTTGGTCCCTGTATGCGCTCTGCACAAAAAAAAAAAGCACATGAAAGTTCCACATGAGCATCCAAACCAGTTATACATATAGTACAAAATACTGCATGACAAATACAAGGAACAATGTAGAAAGTCGCACCTGATTTATTTAAATGTTTGATCAGCCTAATGCCTTGTGCTATTATTACGGCCGGAGAATTGCTTACATTGCTTGTTGTTTGTGTTTATATATCTAAACTATTAACATTAATAAATTAAATGAAAAATGAATTAAAATTTGCATCACTTTTTAAAAATCTGCAATGGCTGTTTTAATGTTTGCTTGAAAACACAAAGTTAACTCAATGAATATTAAGATAAGGAAATGTATCCTGTATTAAATGAAGACATACTGTAGTTTAAATGTCTAAAGGTGTTTCTGGACTATCTCCTGAACATTGATCCCACTCAGGGCTGAATGGTAAGCTTGTTGGAAAGAAATAGTATGTCTTTGGACATATCTGTTCCTTGTAATGGAAAAAGTGCCCAACGGGGCAAACAAGTGAAATAGGGATGCTGCTGCCAAGCTTGCATGTCTGTGTTCTCTGCAGAGGAGATCTGATTGGGCAAAATAGGTAGAAACATGTGTGTCAGTGGCACATAGTCTGAGTGTATGGGGGTTTTAACTCACTCAGAGTACATGTCCTCAACCTTTGTTGTGAAAAGACCTGTCAGTATTTTTACACAGAAACATTATTCACATAACAGGGCACCTGTCATCTGACTGCTAGGGACGCCTATGGAGCAAGCAGTCTAACTGTATTAGACATATAGCAAGCAGCTTTGATGTCAATGCTGTATCTCCCACCCAGTGCTTTTATTTATTTATTTGCATTTTTTCTGCTATGACATGCTTCAGAGTTGTTGTACAGAAAAGCCATGTTTTTACTAAATGACTGGAATTTGGTTGGACTGCAGTATGAGTAGAGGTCCCACTCTTGACCAAACTGGAGTAAACCATTTCAGTCCATTAACATAATCCAGTAAGCTTTGCTTTCAGTGTTATTTTTTTCCATTGATGTTGAAGAGTATGAAAATAATGTCCTCAAACAGAGAGGGAAATGTGTGTGTGTGTGTGTGTGTTTGGGTCAGATGTGAGACAAAGCTGTGAGTTCAGCAGCCTGAGCTCACTATTCAGTCCCTCAGTAAAATTGCTACAACCTTTCATACCAGCTTTTATAAAGTTCTTTGAACTGAACCATTGACTGCTGCAATATGATGTCCTATTTTTGTTGTGCTATTTAGTCTAAAAAAAATATATGGATGTATGTTCACAAAATCTTCTTTATCTCCTCATATGAAATAAATTGATTTACTTCCAAGCTTGAATGAATACATTCCTCCTCCTAGGCCTTAATCGAATTCATACATCTTTACTCATTCTAGCTGTAACTACCCATAGAATCCAGCTGATGCTAAGCATAGCCTGGGGCATGTCCAAGTAAGTGGTCGGTGTCACTGCCTCTTGTGGACTGAGGACTGGAAAGTGAAGTTGGATTCAGAATATACAATAGAGTGCCATCTATAAACACTGCCATAAACCACTATATTCCAACTCAACTATGCATACAAACCGTCAATCTGCATGTCTGTTTCACTTCGCTAGAGTTTTAAAAATGTCATGATGACTTTTCACATCTGTGTTTCTGTAGCATGTTATGTCTTAAATAGGCCTCATACTGAGTTATAAAGCTGATCAGAAAGACTGCTGCATGCCTTTCTAGCCTGACTAAACATGCAGTATCATCCCTTACCTAACCTCCTGATCAAAATTGGTGCCTACTTTTCTCATTCATGTAGTGCCCTCTACTGGCTAGACATGCACAGTGCTTTGCACAACACCGGATTCTGCAATTCTAACAGGGCTGAGACTGAGGTGGCTGAGATGGCCTGGTCATGGCCGCACATCACATTTATTATTTGAGCGATGTTAGTAGAAAAGAATGATCTTGAATTTTACCTTGAATTTAAACCTTTTTATATGAAATGTGTCAGCACCTATAGCAGCTGTATGTTGCCCAGTGGGAACAGAAATACCAGTTAGACAGAGGCAGGTAACACACATTGCAGGAATCTGAGAGAGTTTCTGTTTGTAGGATAACTGAGGAGAAACATGGGTGCTTATTATTCAAGGTCACTTTAAGAAGCAGAAAGAAGGAAGGAAACTGTCCTGGTGATGTTGGTTCTGGTAATTTCAGACACATTGTTTAGCAGCACTCTCACTTCGAAAGGCTGAGCATAGTGTAGGTATTGCTGCACAACACTGCTGTGGAAATTTCCATAAACAGCACAGAGCAACAAGGGATTTACTGTTTCTTTTTGACTCATTCTTTTTTCAATTTCATTTATCCATGCCTTTCTCTATCTTCTCCACTCTACCATTTCCTTCTCCACTATTGATCTGTTTTCTTGCTTGCTTCAGTCTGTTATTAATTAATTGCTATTTTCTTCTTTTCTTTTTTTCTGTCTCCATGCCTCTGAGCAAGTCACTCTGCCCTCTGCACCTTGCTGTATATGCACTCTCCAATGTGAAAGCTTCTCTTTGTTCTTTGATCAACTCCTCATATTCTATTTTCTGTATCTCTAAGACAATAAGTCTGTTTTTGCAGCAAGCATGTCAGACACCAAAGACCAGAAAATAGAACAAACGTCAGGCTAGATGATGTAAAGGTGTTTATGAATCAATGTGTGTGTGTGTGTGATTGATAGGATAGGCATCTGAGGGACGACAGGAGAGCTAGACGCCATTGGCTGCTCAGGAAATTGGAACAGACTGTGGGGCTCGGTCATCAACCTTTTTCTTTCATTCTGTCATCTCGTATACTTTTTTGAGACTTCCTGTCTCAGGTCAGCTTGAGGCGATAATTACTCACCCATGATAGCCTTTAGGACTTTTGACAGTCTTAGTGTGATATTTCAAACATAATTTCTATTTTAGTAAAATCAATGGGATGGCAACTGATTATAATTAATCTCATAATAAATTACATTTGAAAGTCAAAGGCCATCAGTAGATTGCTTGCATCTTATCTATCTATTACAAATGATTTTTTATGCCGCTTGTATTAACTTAATGAATAATAATCATAATGAGTTTCAGTGCAATTTAACTTGCCACTTAATCTAATTTAGATTTGCTTAATCAGTTACTCAGGTTTGTGGAGATACGTACAGCTGCACCTGTAGAAACTCAAATAAACCTTTTAAAAAGAGTAGTATGGAAAAGAGACTATGATTTTCAAATGTATATGACAGTAGAAACTAAAAATAGCCCAGATTATCTTGAAACCAAAAGATCCAATGGAAATTAATAAAAAGTAATAAATAAATGATGCTGATGTGTTTCACACCCTTATGACACTGGCTTTATCTCTGCGACTTAATACATGCCTACATAAGCTACCAAAATGCACACACACACACACAAAGGAAACTGAAATCTTCTTAAAACGTGTGAGAAGAGAGAGCCAGTGATTACAGCAGCCAAGTGGTTTGCTACAACCCCTACCAGCCTCAAAGGACCCAGCAGCCATTTAAAAATGCAAATGCATTGTAATAGTTGTCAAGTTGCATTTGTGTGGAATGAACAAAACACAGCAAAGATTCCAGTTATAAGCTCCAATATCATCAGATAGCCCAGTGATGGACTGCGTAGCCAAATGCAAATCAGAGGGACAGAGATAATGAGAGAGCAGCTGGAGCCCCCAGCTTGTGGTTGACTCTATATGTACACTAGATGGATACTCTGTGTAATACTGTACAGCTGAGGATTGATCTCTATTCTAAAGCAGGAGTTTAAATGTGAAGTGAATTCACTGTAGAGTAGTAATAGATGTTGTTAATTTCAGAATCTGCCTCTGATAAATCCAGTGTCCTGCTGATCACACCTCCCAAGGCCACAATTCACAAAAAAACAGAGGAGCCTACTTTTTATAACCGGCGAATGTATATGTCACCAGCAGTATGTGTGGATTTTGAATACATTATAACAGCAATAGAGAGTATTCGTATTGTAAATTGAGTGATAAACAATGAGCAGATTCATTTAGTTGATTAGTTCTGGGTACTGGGCACAGCCTGTTGGGCTCAGCTTAGCATGGTGCTCTGCATATGAAATGCCGCTAATGGCCAAGGAAGATAATTCAATAGACTGTGTGCTGAGACTATTAGGTGGTTACAGACTCTTTCACAGGAACACTTTGTAAGCACTCAAGTATAACTAATGGCATTAACTGAGGCTGCATTTCATTCCAAATGTTCAGCTCCAGGTCCTGCATTAGCGTGGTGGCTCAGCATGGCTTATCATGGAGCATTACTGAATGTCACAGTGATCCAAATGCTGCTGTGAAGCAAATGTGCTTTTTGCCTATAATAACTAAAACAGTCCACTCGTGAGTCTTATTAACTCCACTTGAACAAGGAATCAGGTGCGTGGCATTATCCCACCAATGGGGACCATCTATTGTCCTATATTCAGCTTGCCTTCCTTTCCATGTGTGTGTGTGTGTGTGTGTGTGTGTGTGTGTGTGTGTGCAGCAGCAGAGAGAGGAAATCACGTCATCCTTGGCTGTACTACCCATCAGCCACAGCTGGGGTTTTTATGTAAAACAGAGCCCTACAGAGGCCTTATGTCAAATCTAATATAAGCAAATGAAATCCAAACCACAGAAATATAGTAGATAAAATATACAGTTTTCTCTGCAAAAGAGTATATGTTAAGTGACATAACATGCAAAGTATTGGGCACGTTAGTGCTGACACCCTCCCTAACTGAGGTCTTTACTGTCTCTTTGGAAATATTATGTCCAGCAAACAAGGGAAACTCCCCAGGTTTCTGTTATATATTGAGGCTCCCATTCTCCTGTGAATGCCATTCTCCAGTCCTTTAGATTAGTGCACCCTCCTGTGGCTCTCCTCTGTGCTGTTGTCCATAATTTCCCCAGTTTTATCTCTTTAATTCGCCGCTCTACTTCTATGTGTAACTCTACTGGGGCCTCCTTCAATGCTGGCCATCTGTCTCCACAGGTGCGACCCCCTCCCGCCTCTTCTCATTTGCTGGTGCAGCCCAGATCTGTGGCAAGCAATAAATGACATGCCTACAGGGAGAGTTTGCTAAAATTTTTGCTAATGTAACTTACTCTGTTAATGATAAGGTCAGGGGCTGTGTGTCTGTCTATGTCAAGCCTTTGAAGGTCTCTACCACCTATAGTGGCTAAAAACATGAATACAGGGTAATAGTAACTAAAAAATTTCAATTAGAAGATACTCTCATTTTATTCTACTGTTTTATCTCACCCTAAAAGGAACCTCTGCCAGCAGCTCTACTTACCTGTTTCCCATAGCTTCCAAAGCTTGCCACTGAGACGCTATGATTTTAGTGGAAACAGGCTCTTCCTTTGGCACACATACTGTGTTTATAATAAACTCCAAACTTTTAGATGGCTGGATGGCTCTGGGAGCTGTCTGTAAAAGGATCTGATCACTTAATTGTTCTCTCCACTAACTTGATGGAAAAATAAGTATGTAGAAACAGCATCTTGGATCAGTCTGTAGTATGTTACTGTTTCTTACCTCATGACCTCAATAACCTATAATTACCTAAAAGTGAATCAAGCATCCTTTGCTTTTAATGATTAATAAAAATATCTCGTATCCAGAACCATAATGCTCTATTGCAGGTTAAGGAAGCACAAAAAGGGAGACATGGAGGCAAAAGGGACCCAGTCTATAATTTTAATTTCTGGCATTCTTGGGAGATTGCACAACTGACATTGGTGCAGAATAAACCAGTATCTATTTATCCATAGAATAAAAAGAACCCTCATTAATCCCAATCTTTCTTACTGTCGCCTGCCAGGCTCTTACCCAGTCTACTCTGGGTTGCAGCATACGCTTGGGACACGGCCCAAACAGACGCTGATAATGACTGAACCTTTCCGGCCATACATTACAGTAATTTTAACTCACTCAGAGGATGGAAAAGCTGGTGTTAGTCTTTTGTGGCGGCAAGTTAAGTTTGAGAAAATGAAAGCAAGTGACTTGATGATGATGTCTAGGCATCTGATGTCTTTGAGTACCAGGGCCATAAAATTCTACTGATACATAAACCTTTTTTTTTTAGCTTTGTTAAATCACCTTTTATTCAGTCATAGTTTAAGTCTACATTTAGATAGTTGAAAAAGAATGCATGACTCTACAGGCAAGAAGCAAGTAAGAAAGAGAATAAATGGTGAAGAAAGATAAATGAGCACAGCTTGGTTCCTTATGCTTCCTGAGGTATTGTTATTTACCACTGTAACAAATATTCCTCTGCACTTATAAAGGACTGATATTACAGAAGAGAAATCACTTATGGTTTTGAAGATGAACGTGCAAGCACATTTTCACCCTAAAATGAATGTGGGATTAGTAAATAAAAAGTTTACTACCAGTTTAAACTACAGGCTGGAGGAAGGGAAAGAAGAAGAAAACAACTGTGCCCTTTCTGTTATTCCCACAACTTATTGAGACTCCAAGGCACCTGAGCTGGCCCACACTGAATTGAAGAAATGACCAGCCAATATCTGGCTGCTTTAAGGCTAATGTTAAAGTAAAGAAACGACCAGCACAATGCAATTTCAAACAATGTCCAAGCTGTTAAATTGGTGATTTGAATGAAACTTTTGAGTGGGATCGTCCGCAATATCAGTGACATGACAGCTGGCTTTGCTTTTTGTCATGCGCTAATACGTGTTCCATATAGTACTATGTACGCGCAAGATAAACTATTGGTAGCGCTGGCGGCATCAGTTTGCTGTTATTTCTAGCCAAACAGCAGAAGCAATATGCATTCTTGTTAACATTAGCTACGCGTTGAATTGTATGAAAAGGCCCAAATTATACCGTTGCAGGCCAAGATGAATCGAAACCATCTACTGGTTAGAGATAATGCTGCTATAAGTCAGTAACAAGGCTTCAGCTTTTGGGGCCAAGGTGAGTTATAAAATATCATAATTGTTGCTAAGCCTTGTCATGGAGGTCTGATACTATTATTAAGTGCCTGATTTGCCAGCACAAAAACTTACCTGAAATTGCATACTGTCCCACACACACACTGTTATAGCTTACCAGTGACACCGGAGTGGACAACAAACGCCTAAGGTTATTAGTAACACCCAGTGCCTGGTATGTTTTATATAGCTGCACTATACTGAATTCACCTGAACCGAACATTAGGGTTTTGATACACCTGTGTGCTTTGAGACATGGAGAGAAAGGTGTGGAGAAAACATATGATAAGTGAGAAGTAAGAAAATGAAGTACACACATAAATAGACATGTATGTTGTTCTATCTCTCTCTGTAAGGACTGATTTGCAGTTACAAATAGGAAAACCAACCAAAACTTCTCGCGCTGATAGCCAGAATTAAATATACATTCTAGTCTGAAAAATTGAAAATAACTGTTTCTGCCTCTAGTCTACATTTACTAAACTTCCACCGGGAGTAGGAGAGGATTTCATGTGACCTCTTTCATGGCGCAGAGAGAGAAATCGATCAGAGGAATAGATGAAGTAGATAATATATATTGTTCTAATTCTTGACCTCCCAATCTCATCCCCAACTTGTTTCAGACTTGCCTTCAAGCAAAATAAGCTGTATATGGACCAACTGAGATGTGCAAAATGAGAACAAGGAATGATATTACTACTATCCTGACTTTGTTGCCAAGCAACAGAAACGTGGGTTTGAGGAGGCGACACAAGCTCCTCATCCACATATCAGTGCTTAACATACGTAGATTGCGAAGTGGATTGTTAAAAAATATATGGATGCTTGCTGATGAGGAATTATAACATAGCCTATTTAATAGCAGGCGTTAGTAGTGAAATGTTTTAGGAGAGCTATTTTCAAGATTTTTTACAAAGAAGATGTCAGTGGCAAACATTTGGAGGATGGTTTGCAGCACTGACAACCATTTTGAAAGCGTGGACTTACCGCAGTGTTTCTGCATTTTGAATATCAAAGGTATGGGTATTAAAACAGACTGCAACCCTGTACTCACCAGCATACTGATATAACGGGCTTGGTCTCTGAGCTTACATCAAAGAGGATGAATACAGTTCAGTGGGGAGGTAGGTAGTAAGATATTTAAACAAGCAAAACGCAGTCATATTAATTTTTTGAATTTTAAGTTATGATGTAGGAAAAGTAGTAGCGGTACTTTATTCAGTGAGAGGAGCAAAGAATGCGACACTGGGCCTCTTCTGACTTCCATTTGAGAGTATAGTAGCCAAAGTGGCAGACACCTGAAGGAGATAAATGATGGATAGTCTCTGCCATACTCTGACTTGGGCAGTGAAAGCTGATTTTGAGGTCTGTTCGTATATCAGTCATTCAACCACTTTACCCACAGCTGGGATCAATAGGGTTTCCCCATTGGGCCTGTTGCTCAGGAGGAAGTGGGATACTGGCACGTTAGTTCATTTTAATCTCCTGGGCATTAGGCCCCATAATAGCGCTTGGGTCAGAGTCAGTCTGTCAAAGTGATCGATTCCGTGTTGGTGGCCTTTCCTGAGCATGGTGACCTCTGCTGGAGGTGAAACTGGATGTTGATTCCCAATCTATCAGCCACTCATGATAGCAGATTGAGACTTTGACTCCTTCCATTATAGTCTGCACTGTAGAAAGACAAAATGCTGTGGTTATTCATAGCCTCAAAGCCAATTTCTAAGTTTCCAGGCTTGCTTACTGTGGCTAGCTAAGACCTAAATAGGCTTTTGGCCTTGTTTAAAGACAGTGAACCTAAATTATTTTGAGTCTGACCAACTAGTGCTTAGATGACACACCAAATAAGGTGCTAAATCTATGGTGGGTTTCCATTAATTCTATATATAGCTGCTACTCGAATTTTATTTCCTGTAAAGGGCCTGTTATTCATACATGCAATCAACGAAGCGGCATACTGAA
>BRZM01001475.1:41009-77819 GCA_033238685.1 Lates japonicus
CATCATTATATAATACAGGACTGAAAACAGATAATAGCTTTATCTTACTTCAATGAACTTCACAACACAATAGACATGCTCTGATGCATTATTTATGCATTACACTTTTGGGAGTAATGCAGTATTTTCCTCTTCTTACTTGTTGTTTTAGCAAAATATTTGGTGTTTGTAGGGTTTCTGCACCTGGTTTCAAATTACTCTAAATCGCCGCCCATGTTTCAAATTCATAATGAATAAAAACAGGGTTTTTGCAGCATGCAGCTCCTCACGTTAAATATTTATAAAGGCGTAATATAAGGCCATGTGAACAGATTGAATCACGTACAGAGTGTGTTGCTAAACCCTCGCCTCTCTCACTCTCACACACTCCCCTCCCTCTTATGCACAGCTCCGCCTGACTGCCTGCTCCTATCCCTCTCTCTCTCTCGCTCCTGTCTCCTCTGCACACTTGCATGCTTGCCTTCTCATTCCCCTCTCCCTCTTTTCTCTCTATCTCTATATCCTTCCGCTTGCATTCTTTATATTGGAAAGGATGTCCGTTCTCCCTCATCCCTTCCTTCAGACTCTTGTTCTTCCTTTCCTCTCAACTCCATTACTTTTGTCTTTCTTTGTTTTTCACTTAAAATCTCACACACATACCTTTCATGTTTTTCCCTCTATCTTTTTCCTTGCTCTCTTTCTATTTGTCTTTAGATAACAGCCACCACTCAGTTATTATTTTATGCATTAATTAATAGGGTTTATTTATTTAAATCCCATGAAAGACAGACTTTCCAACAATGTACTAGTTCATCTTTCCCAGCTTTTCCTGTGTGTCTGTAGCTCTCAGTCCTCTCAACATACAGTTTCACTTTTAAAAGCTTAGTAATTTCTTATAGCTGGACACTATGGACCTTGTTAATGGGATATATTCGTTACTGTGTTTTCCCTTGGAAAAATATGTCCTCTCTCATGCAGTGAATGTCAACTTTTGTACCCTTTACAGTAATGGCCTCTTAATTATGCAATGTTTAAATGCGGTTATGTCATAGTGCACCTGCAAAATATACTGTACATTTGCTCTTGATGAAAATCCACTCCCCTCTGTCATGGCTTCACTCCGCCCCTTCTCAGCCAATAACCCAGAAGGCTACTCGTGGCTCTGCCATGAGGATACAACCCTAGTACTATAGGGATAAGTACTGATAAGGAGAGAGATGCTAAAGTGTTTGGAAAGAAGAAGATAGAAAAGAGAAGAAGGAGGCTGAAGGAGGTGAGCAATGACAGGAAAAAAAGAGGAATAGACGCTGGTGGAAATAGATCAAGTGTAGTCAGCTATACAGGACTTAAACAGATACTGGGAGGAAGGGTGATGCGAGGTAGTGATAAATCAAAGGTGTATAAAACTGTTCAGTCAGTCAGGGATCACCCGAGGCTAACCTACAATATCAACAAACTCCATTATATCATCAGAACAGTAAAACCGAATTTATAAAATCCTGTTAAGTATAACTATCAGCTTGAACCTACTCACCGTGAAATGACAAAACAAAATTTCCATCAGACTAACAGTAAACCAAGTTCTTCGTGATTTCAGATTAAAGTACCTTACTGTGCTTGGGTACAGTCAGTATTCCTAAGTGCTACATTATAGACAATCCTTGCTCTAAACCCAATTCCCACACACAGTAAGGTTGTAGAAGTCAAGAATTAGCGGATATATTGTGTCTGACTTTACAACTGAGGAGGCATAGACTTGAAATTAACGACATGTACTTCGACATACCAACATAATTTTCCCTCTCCTGTTTTGGTTAGCTAACCCTAATCATACCCTAACTGTAGTTCATTTACCACATAATCCACAATCAGCTAGTGCTGTTATTTCTTATTAAGGACAGCATAGAAGTGGCCTATACAGTATCATACACCACTGTATAAAATTTTAGAGCCCTTTTAAAAAATTGTGCAAAACTGAGGATATAAAAATAATAACAAAAATATATTTTTTAATCAATCAACTGTACAAGTCAGTATGTACCTTTACAACAACGCAGTTCTTCTCCTCCAGTACACTTGCACAGTTTTTCAAGGTATAGCGGCATCCAAGCATCAACTTGCCTCAGTTCTCTGTGGATCTGTCTCTGTATATAATCCCAGACTGTCTCCATGATGTTCAGTTGTTTTCTTGTCTCTGAAAGATTGTTCTTTTCTCTTCTGTGGTGACTCTGGCAGCCATAGGCTGGGTACTTTCTGCAAAATGGATTTGGGTGATAGAATCTAGATAAAAAGATAAAATCGCCTACCTTTGGCAGTAGGGACACACTAATTCTGACTAAATTCCCAGCTCATTTGCGAAATGTAGGCCCAAACACAAGAACCTTCACTGCTGCCACTGTTCACACAGACCTCATGTATAGCCTCTCAGCTCTTCAGTGAACAAACTGCCCTTTGTGGGCCAAATATGACCAATTTCCACTCATCAGCAGTTTCAGACCATGCCAATTTTCCATCTTAGTTCTTGTATTTTCCATTGGGTGAGTCCTTGGCTTTGTTTCGCATCAGAGATGGCTCTTTGGCTGCACATCTTCATAAAGACAGATTCTAGCAGGCCTCTCCAGACTGTAGAATTGGGTGCGCTGGGAGTCCCAACTGGTGTCTGCCAGTTCTGGTGATGGGTGCTGCTGGATATTTCTGGTATTCTGACAAAGTCAACAGTGTATGTCTTGTCTGCTATCAAGTCTTCTGTCCTTGTCTTTGTGATTCTGAAGGAGCTTAGACAGCACATCTGAAACACCTGCCTGCCAAAATTTCTACTTATTAGAAGCCTTGCTGATGGAGTGACATAGCAGCCAGCCGTTGCTATGCTCTCTATTGCCATGATCTAAGCATGACTCCAGCTCTCAAGTTTGGCTGGCCCCTCATAGTTTCTTCCCCTACAGCTGTTTCTGTTTCAATTTAATGATTTTGGTTTAACCTATCTATTGTTTTATTTCAGCTAGCATTTTATTACTTACCTACTTTCTTTAACAGCACAGATATGTCACATTTTCAAAAGGATTGTTTAGAGTAAAATATAGTATTTCTTGTTTACTACATTCTAAATAGAGGTGAAAATAATGTGAAAGAATACGAGGACCAGGATTAGAGAATATGGATATCCAGATGGCTATAGACAAAGGGGTAAATAGGAGTGAGAGAGCATAATAAAGGCGCGGGTAGAGAGACCTCAGATCCTACAACTCATGGTATAGTATTTCCTGCATTGTGGCATCAATGCTCATGATATATATCTAACAACTCCACCTCATGTTTGCAGGCCATTACATATAGGCTAAGGGACGTGTGTGCATTTTGTCAGAAGGCTACTTGTTGAATTGGGACTCAGCAGTCATTTACAATTTAATCATACTTATCAGAGACATGCGAGAGGGAGAGACACTTGTGTGAGTGTGAATATGTATTTATGAGAGAGAGAAAAAGGGTATGAACATTGGGTTTGACATGCACACATAGGATAATTTTCACTTTCCAGAGAGGCATGCGTAGGATGTGTGTGTGTACATGAGTGTAATGACTTTGTTTTCCTCTTGGAGAAGCAGCAGTCTGTCTTTGCTGTGTTAGTATGTAGATGTAAAATCTGACCAAGTCTCTTTTTGAGGCTTTTTTGCTGACAGTCCTGCTCAGGTGGCGGCCCAGTTTTCTTTCCATCAGCAGAGGAACAAATACAGCACAATTCCCCAGTTTCTGATCACTGCTGAGTGGGGCTGATTACAGGCTTTTGTTATTTAGGTGTTGATGAGTGAGGTTGAAACATTGTGGGTGTGATACTGGGCAGATGCTTAAGCCCAACATTTCAGTTTGAATCAGACCACAGTAGCTTCAAGTATAGATGCATCTTTGATGACATACAGTATAACAGCAAATTTAGAAGAGATGGAACCTGTTTTCGTTTTCAAATTGTTATAGGTCTTTTGTCACAGAAAACTTAGACCACAGAGCATTACAAAATTACGGGTAATCATATTTTGACTTCTTGGGGCAACAAGCTGATAGGCGCATAGCCCTGACATACTTATCATCTAGGGAAGTTGCTATGGCTAATGTGTAGCAAACAGTTACTAATTCACACATCATCAGCATCCTCCCTTTTAGCTCTGTTTAGTCTCCACCAGCTCCTGGGAAAAATGATCAGATGTTGTGCTACATTCGTCACTAGCCACTACAGTGTTCACACACTTGGTGCTGGGCAGGTGCAGCAGTGTGTGTTTCTGAGCTTTGTTGGAACTATGCATATATATTATATTTCCGTTAACTCTGAGTCACTGGTCATGGAAGGTCTTTGCTTTTTTTTTTGTATACTTATGTCTCCAGTATGCCGGTTACTGATCAGTTGGTTTTGAGGACAAAAGTAGCTGGACAAACTGATGTGAGGCACGGACTGCGCTTCATCTCTTCGTTGGCTGTGGAACATCGACATATGATATCGATTTAAGCTGATTTAAAGACATCACTATTTTTGTTGTTGGAAAATCAAGCCAGAAAACAAGAAATCTCTTGAGACATGAACTCATTTGGATTCGGTCAGTTCTTGCTTTAAAGCAAGCTGAACAGCAGCAGCAACAGCAACCTCTGCAGCCTGAGTGGTAATTACACTGATGCATTCAATTCTGTATGCTTCAAGTCACAGGTTGTTATACTGGGCCAGTGCGTCCATAAGAGGCTATTACCCCATTAGAAACCCCACAGAAAACACAGCCTATCAATTGCTTGGGCAACAAACCCAAAACTCACTGAAGGATTATTTAAGTAGAAAAATTGTGCATAGGTTCTTCTGTGATAGTGCGGTAAAGTTGTAGCATAGCATTGTCGCTACCAGGATACATAGTGTAAGAACAGGGCACTTGGGACACAAGTAGAAATTGAAAGAGGCACCATTCTTTTCTGTACATTAGATTTAAATTTGAACATAATGTTTAGCACATGGGTTGATGTTGGGCGGGGACGGGTTTCAAACAGTGCCTCAGTTCAACTCAACTTTATAGCATTTTAACACCAGAAAATTGATCTTAAGTGCTTAATAGTGCAGGGAGAGACAAAAGACCTGAGATGACAAGGAAAATTAATTTAAAAGCTGATGTCATAGTGTCTGAAGAAAATACAACTGCAGACAAGGTTTTGCCTTACTAAACAAAAATAACAAGACAGCCAATTTAGTCTCAGCTCTCTCCTCTAGCAGTGACCTTGTCACTGAAAATTCTTACCATCTTTTCGATCCTTTTTGCCAATTTCAAACATACAATTTGAAAACAATTTCTGGGGTTGATATTTAGCCAGTCAACTTTCTGGCTGCAGAAATGCAGTGTACCGAGCTCTTAGTCACCTTAGGTCATTCGGTAAGCCTCCAAATTCTTACCTGAAGGTTAGAGCAAGTGTGAACAAAAATGAAAGTGGAGTGTGTTTCTGGGTGTGGGTATTGGTGTGTGAGCTTGGAAGGCAAGTTTTTTGGAATTGTGTGATGTGTGAGAGGTGGGCGAGACAGACGGGCAGAGCTTCTCTATGTATTTGCAGCCCTGTTATCAGGGGCTGTGCTGTAGGAGCCTCCAAGTACTAAATGTGTTTGGGTGGCTGCTGCATCAGGAAGTAAAGAATGCGCCCAGCCAGCACAATATAAAAGCTGGGTGGTATTAGTTTTCAGCAAATAGATGCTTTCATTGCTGGAGCTTATAGGTGACAGAAATAGATTGAACAGAGATGATACGGCTATCTGAGCAGGCGAGAGTTGAAATCTGTGGAATCTGGGGAAGACACTGGTGGTTATCTGTTGCAACGGAGATGAAGATAAAAGACACAAACCAACCATGCAGTGTCACAAAGTGATGTGGAATTGTCTGGTATACACATACTAGAACACAGGCAACGGACATGATATATTTACACACTCAAAATTAGCTATCATCTAAGTCACAACAACTAATAAACTATATATTATATTATTATTCACACACCTCCACCCAAATGATAATCTTTTACTAACCTCACTCAAACAAATTTTGGTAAAATTCAAAACAAACATATAGGCTAATGTATTTAGAGTAACACACTGCTTTATTCTAACTTGACAAATCTGAGCTCCATACAACTAAGGCCAGGTAGCTAAAGCAGGCGTGTTTACTGAATAATCATCGCATCTTTGATTTGTAAAGTGATTCTTGTTGAGCTGATGATGTGTCCGTTATCATGCTTTGTGTAAACCAATCACGAGCATGGGTAGGATTAAGAATACTGAATAAATCTTCCTGCTTATAGCGTGTTTGCTGCCATCTGTGAAAACAGTGACACAAGAATCATCTTCTTCACAACAGATACATCACTTGCTATAGATATATTATATGAACAAAATACCACTCATCTCCAAAAAGTAATAGGCTAATATGAACATAATGTCAGGCTAAATGTAAAATGGTTATTCAGTTGTTTGATAAATTTCACATGGAAACTCGTAGCCGGAAGCAACCCACTTTCTCTAAGTTAAACGTAAACTACAGAAATTTTTTACAACAAACTTTGCTTCTATTTGGAAATTGATACTAAAGTTTGCAGATTGATATACGTTAATATACAGTTCAGAGAAATTGATTGAAAGTTAATAAAGTCTATTTCTACTATAATTGCAACGTACAGGTTGCAAAATGAGTAATGAAGGTTTGCTTTTTAGAATATCACAGATGATTAGACTTGCCCACACCCTTAATATCTCTGTGAAGGAAGGATCAAAATTGCAGATTACAGAGCTCTGGTTTTGGCTGGTGCAATCTTCCAGGCTCAGGAAGGATTTGCTGGTACAGTCAGCCTGGCTGCTCATGTGAGCAGGGTGCAGTGCTTGAACCTCAGCCAGCACTGAACATTTCACAATGATGCCAGGGTGGGGTATTCAGACCTTAAATACTATAGTCCTGTGTCAAACAAAACTTTCATGGATTTACACACTGTTCATTTGAGAGTGCATACTTGTGGGGCCAAACAGAATAACAAAACATTATTGTAGTTTTATTTAAGGAAATGGTTAATTGGTTCCTGTTTCTCACTTCAAAGCTAAGAGAAGTCTACTCAGTGCTGATAAAATCCTTATTGCTTTGTAGAAAATCTGCTATTGAACACTGAATTCGCCTCAAGGCCAAAAGGTTATTCTAGATATAATCATTATTATGTTCTTTGGCAGCATTCCAACATATAATTAGGATTCTGTCACCATAATATATCATTTGTTTGCAGAGCTACTGGCTGAAATAGTCATTTACAAACAAAGATACACCTATGTAGATATGTTTTGGCATATTTCATTGCGCGATATGGATGGAGGTGAGCTGAGATGATGGAGGATGGACTTTAGGTTGAAAGGATGAAGGGGAGTTGGGACTGATTGAAGACGTCTCTTATGCTCCACTGAATAGAGCCCCAAAGGAAACTAAGATTGTAATTCAGGTTAGGAAATTTTTAGTTGTTTAATTCTTCAATATGGGTACAGGTATGTTGGGAGATCAATGATCAAAGAGATTAATGGCGTGTAAAGGAACTCCCTTGCCTGGGCGGTGGAGGCAACCCCGCCATAGAAAGGAATACCCCTGGAGCATGGCTCAGAGGCTATTGCTGATCAGATCTTGGGAAGGTGGAGTGGAAGCCCAGGAAGCGTTTGTGCCTATCTCTAGGGATAGACAAAGGGACTTGGGCCTTAGTCTTGGAGTCACACATGGGTTCATATGGACTCAGGCATGGTCAGTCAAAAGGAGTAGATGGGCTGAGGAACACCGGCTTGGTTGGTTTGCTACATTTGAGATGGAGACTGAGTGTTGGCAGAATTACAAATATCAGACATGGTAACATGTTGGGATGGAGGGCAGTGGGGAAAAAAGAAAGCCAGCAACAGGAGGCCTTTGATTTGACATGCTGAGGTGTAGATGAGATGGCTGGACATGGTCCTCTTGTGGACAGTTTAATGAGAAGTTAAATTCCGATAATGTGAACTGGATGGTGGAAGATTTAATCTTGAGGGATGGAATGGGTGAAGGTGATGAAGCTGGAGGGTCAGAACATAGTGAAGGGAATGGAAAGCCATGTGTTACATGGAAATCTTTGAAACAGTTCCATCCGCAATGAATGAGAGAAATTTGGGGGAGTGATGCTGTTGAGATGGCATCTTGTGGCGGTAACTAAACTGCCATCATTTTTTGGAGATGGTGGCTGAAAGTGGTGGGGTTGGAGTCAGCAGGGGATCAGTAGTTGGTGCCAGTTGCCTGAATTCTGAAATGAGACTGGACAGTGAGTCAGAGATTGAGTTTTATTGGCCTGGGATATGAGGCCCTGGATGATGAATTGGTGTGGCTGGGCCAGCATGAGCCTCCACCTGAAACTGCAATATGTCAGATGATGCAACCGTCATTTTTTATTCATGATGTCATAACCTTTTTATTGTCAGGGAGATGGTGATGGTCTTCTTAGACCATTAGCACACCAAAATAAGCTATATAATGATTAGGTACATTTGCGATCAAGGAAGAGCATAAAGATGAGAATTCAGCTGAGAACCATCTGCTGCCATAGTACTCACCAAAGCAGATGGAGGGCTGTGTCTGTGCACAACTGCATGTCTTCTAATGGTCATTGTAAAAAGAGATGCTGTTCAGGGACAGGAACTGAGTATCACAGTTTAGCTTCATTTTGCATAGTTTATCAATGATGGGATCACGGAGGGATGGATGACAGCTACAGAGAGGTGACAGAGGAAGGACTGACCTTGAGGATGATTATGGATGCCGTAGGTCAGGTGACACTGCTTAGCTAGGTAGTTGGCGTTTGGTGCATCTAACGAACTGTAATAAAATCTAGGATGATAAAGAAATCTGGCGGACTTTCTTGGTGGACGTATATGTAGGTGAGATGGAATTGAGGGATAATGCCAAGAAATTCAAGAAGTACTGGACATTCCATTTCTCTGAGGAGAGGAACTCAGAGTTCATGAAATTTGATAGTCTGAATATTAAGATGATGGGGAATTGAAGATGATAGCATAATGGTGAGAAAGTCATCTAGGAAAAAGAATAACATAAGGAAGTTTGTAGTTGTTTGTCAGGGGTCAGTAAGTGCTCCAGACAAAAATTGAATATTTTAGGGTTGCTACATGATTGCCTTCCTAAATGGATTTTCAAAAGACATCAGTAGTTGAGGTGAATGGGAATGACTTTGGGGGCGCTAGTAATGTCTACCTTGGACAACCTGGCTCCTTAGCCTGCAAAGGTGGATGAGGAGATGGCATGATTGATTGTTTATGCTGCATGGAGAAGCCTGGGTTAGGGATTAAGCTATTGATGTGGGATGGCAGTTGTGGGGGCAGAGAGGGCTATGATTGGTCTCTTTTTCCTGAATATTTTCTCATAGGTATTCAATTGGGCTGATTCTGAATGTGGAAAGGTGGGCTGGGAAAGGGTCAATCATAGATACTTCTTTGTTCCTTATCTAGGAGTTTGTCCACTGTATTTGGGTTCAGAGATAGCTGACTTCAGATTGAGGCATTTGTAGGATTCAGGCCTGACCTGCATCCCTGGGTGGAAGCTGTCGTAAAACCTTGTATGAGGAAGTTATTGAACTGGTGAATTTGACGGTAAGCTAGAGCATAGATGACAGTTGGTGTGTTGAGATACTTACACAAAGCTGAGCCTCGTTGGACTATGAGGACAAGTTGGTCTGGAATAAACTCCCGCAGTGAGTGAGCAGGTGTGGAGGAATCAGCAACGAAATATTGTATCGAGGTTGTTGAAATTTGCAATCATCAATGCAGATCATAAGTCTACCATCTGGTAGAGACCCAGTCCTAGAGACTTGTCTATTGAGGATGAGCTAAGGGTATTCTGGAGGAGCAGAGGGACAGTAGAAGTAGAGGAGGATGCCAGTGAGGGATGCATACATGCACAGGTGGTTTAATGAGGCTTGAGAGTAAAACAGGAGAGATAGGTGCTAATAGGGACACTGTAGTCCCGGAGGACGCACCGTGACATCATCGGCGGCGATTCTGCGGACGCTAGCTAGGAACCCAGAGTGGTCTGGAAGCCCGAGAGGGAGGCCAGCATAGTTGGAAAGGTCTTATTTGTTGTCGGTGATGAAATGTTTCTTTGGCACAGTGCACATGCCTTAAGGCGGGCGACTGCCTCCTTGGATGTGGATAGTCTTGGGGTGGGACTGTGAATGTTGGCCTTGGGATCATTTACAGCAGGGGCCGCAGGGAGTTTGGTCAGGGAGAAGCGGGCAAGGCGGGCGACATCACGGTACGCACCCGAGGGCAGGATTTTCCGCTGAGGCTCCTGGGCAGACCCAGTACGTTTGACTCGTCCGGATGATGAAAGCGAATGGCATCGGGAGATGGAGGATCCGAAACTGGGGTTTGCTCATTTCTCTTTGAACACATACCGCTATCAGAAGCGTCAAGAAGGCGCTCTGATCCATGCCTGAGAAAGGTCCTGCAGGTGAGCTTAAATGCTTTAGGCCTTGAAATGGGATGAGTTTTAAGCGTGATCTTTGTTCCCAAATTCCCTAATTGCTCAAACTTAAAAAATATAATAGCAGCTAATTTGTATGACATATTTATACATCATAACTTTAGGAGTCTGGTACATCAATGGCAGCAAGAAGAGTGGGACATAGACAGCAGAGGCTCTAACATCAGCCATCTATTTATATCTAGCAACAGAGTGAATATTCCTAAGAGAGCGAGATCAAATTCACAAGACTAAGGTTGAGACGACTGTGGACTAGTGGAGTTGGTGGCATTTAGGAGGGGGAGCAATGTTGGGATGTCTTGATGAATATAGCCTGCTCTGTGCTGAGGAAAGGAGGACGTTATTCATGGCATTAGGCTGGGGACAAAACTTTCATGAAACGCTGCTGGATGTGGAAAGCTTCAAGCGAGACAGCAAGGGAAGTAATTACTTCCTCAGAACAACAGATCCATACCATAAGATATAGAACTTAGATGGCAAAATAGCGGTGATGTTATAACTTTTAGAGGAGGCAGCAATGCATAAACCAAGCCTAGTCTGCTGGAAAAGAAGGCAAAGAAATATTTTGGGCTTGAGGCCTTTGAGACAAGCTTTGATTAGTTACTTCTTTTCTTTATCATATGAACATATTTAACTTATCTACACTATTTAATTAAACAAACACTCACAGAACAACTCACAAACAAGAAAAAACTTGATGTCCTAAGAACTAACTTTATAACCGACTTTACCCTCATTTTATACTATGTCTTTAAGCTGCAAATTGCAAATCACTTACCACTGGACTCAATCACATCTGCATTGCATCCATTTTAAACAGTGCTGGTTGCACAGATGTACGAGGGTTACAGTGTGAATAATTCCAACTACTCTGTTCAGAGTCTTGTCTGCTTATTGAAGTGCTGCTGGGGTTTCTGGTCAATTCAAGAGAGAGGAATAAAGTATTAATAAAGAAATAAAGTTTTTCTCTGATTTATCAGTCAGAGGTACAAGGAATGAGATGATAACTGGACATTTGAGAGATAAAGAAATGTTTCTTACTGTATGGTAAATTGGTTCTACCAGGACTTGAATGAAGGGTTCTCCTACTCCAAAGTCAAAATACGGAATAAATGCAAAAGGACGTTTTGGTTTGGAACTGCTATAAACTTCAGTTGAGAAAGGTAATGAAATTTATTTTATCCTCCTGCATATAGCACTGAATAGATAAATAAATGTATGTGGCCATATTTCCCCTGTCACTGAAAGACAGGAAAATGATTACATAACATGGGAGCTTTATATTAGTACTTTTTGGATGGGGTTCAGAATGACAGTTTAAGTGTTGTTTTACCTTGGATTTCCACTCTCCGTGGAGAATTTCTGAAATATTTTTTTCACATGGAGTATTTCCTGTCGCATGATTTAACTATGGGTTGAGAGGTCCCCTCACCCTGCTTGAAATCGCTACAGGTAAGCTCTGGTGTTAACAATTGATGGCTCTGAGGCAAGCTGCGACCGGCACTAGCATCTGCAGGATCAACAGCTGAACTATGGCTCCTCCGTCTCTGCCAGGAACCAACATGACAGGAGGTGTAAGCCAGCTCTGGTCAGGATGGGCTCTGCTGACACTGAGAGGGCAGTAGCCTGCCCTGGCCTGGATACAGGCGCTTGGTCTCTCTTTAGCTTGTATTACCATGGGGCATTTAAACAACAACATTGTAGCATGGATTGGGCTTAATCCATGCAACAAAAATTCATGAATAGACCACTTCTGTTAATAAGCACTGGACTGCTCCATTACATTTTACAGAAACAATGCTGTGCATGGAGCAGAAATGAGTAGACCAGGACCCCTTATAAGACCACATATGTACATTAAATTCATCACATAAATATGTCTCATACATATAAATTATGAAATGTAAACGTAAAACTAAAAACAACCTGTACAGAATTTTAAAAAGTTGACGTTGTATAACTAAGACCGTAAAATATGTCTGTAATTAAAACTAAGTTGAAGAAAAATTCAACAACTAAAAAGCCAAAAAACCTATTAAGGAACAATGGCCTGTATTGACAGGAATGTTTTTTCAAACCTTTTCATGGCTTACCAATTTAATAACTTAAAAGAGATTTCTCACAGTGGACTTTGCCATATGCTTTTCAGTCTTGGTTTCGTTTCTAGGGTTTAATCTAAATGCTGGATCAAAACGCTTTTAACTCAGGCAGAAATAAAAATCAATTTATTTAACCAGTTAAGGATTGCCACTAAACCACACATGAATTCACACATTATAATTGAATAAATGTATCATTCAGACTCAGTGTAAATCCTCTACATCCTTAGACAGCAGGGTGCGTTATAAAATAGTAAAATGTAAAGATAATAAATACTAGCATAAAACATCATCTAAAACATCTGACTTAAACCCACTTGTCTTGATCCCTGGAGCAATTAATTCATTTAGAACTCCAATAGAATATTAGAACATAGTTTAACTGAATAGCTTAAATCAAGTCAATAAATGTGTTTAATCTATTTACTTGTGTATTAGTTTCTCATATGGCCATCAAGAAATGAGAACTGAAAAATGTACACAATAAAAGCAAATTTGCACTGTTGTGTAACCATACATATTCTAACTAGAATTAAGTATTAACCAGTTATACAATTACTTACTATACGTCATTAAAAACAACTAAGCATTACTTATTATTGCTTTGCCCTTTTATTCTCTTCTGATCAATCACCAATGACAACCCTTTGTCACTTTCACTGTCAATTCACACAATTAGCAAAATGAAAAATCTTATTCTCCCCAGTGACTTTGCTATGCTTGTTTCACATTGTCATTTAGAACACAAATGTAGTTCCTGTTAAATTTCACAAATTCTAATATTCTTTACTGTAACACAGAAGGCTTATTTTTGTTTACCCAGGGCTGTTGAAGTGTGTGTTTCTGCTGTGATGATGCTTGTGGGTAAATGGCACCTTACACTTGCTGTTTTGTTTCATTCAGTTGGGGATACATTTCCTCTGACTTTCATTTGTTTGTCAGAGAATATTATGCTGTGCTCTGCCATTTTTCCCCACTGCACTCACGAAGGTCACATTGTGTTTTCTCATTATGGTGTTGCCACCTGACAGTAAATGTTACCTGTATTGATGCTGTGGCTGAGTGTGTGTATGTGAGAGAGACAGAGTGTGTGTGTGTGTGTGTGTGTGTGTGTATGCTTAAAGCCGAGTAGTACAGACACACACCACGTGAGTGTGAGTGTTGTGTATCAACTCACATTAGCCTTTTGCTTCTGTATTGTGAAGCCTATTGATGAATGGCTCTTTTTCCTTTATCAATAAGTTTCACCCTTTTTTATTTGTTTGTTACAGAGCATTAAACTGATTTACTGCTCTGTCCTTTATCCTTTGCCGTGGTATATTCAAAGACAGTGGGATAAAAAGAACAAAATGTTGTTTTTCCTGCTGGAAGCCCAAACAGAAGCTACAACACCCAGGACTCCACAGGCGCCTACAACAATCTCATCCATATATATATATATATATCCAATAATTCCAAATCAATGATTTTATGTGAATAAAAGATGTTCAAAGCCGAGCAGAGCCACAGTTTCCTGCGGATGCCACCATTTAATTTTCAGCACAGTTGTGCTCCTGCAGTCATTTGGACTCAGTGGGGGGTTTGGCACAGGGAAAGACACTCAAATGGGATGTTTTTGTTATCAGCATGAAATTAGGGGAAAAAATGGGATTTCTGAATTTGGGTCACTTTGGTTGATGTGTTCAAAGGTTTGCAAGCAATTTTTCATCAGCTTCAAAAGGAGCTGCAGCTTCTTTTCCTGTTATCGGGCCAACTTGTCTGATTTAGTACATGAATCCAATAAAGGGCCAATCCTGTACCACTACTGGTAAACAAGAACATTCACACTCTCAAATCACCAGTTTTAGAAATATTTTAAACATGTACCCAAAAGATAAAGATACAGTGTACATTCAAAAGTACACAAGTTTGACATTTTTTTAACATGTTTGGCAATATTGATTTTAATACACAATAAAGTGACTAAATTGAACTGAAAATGTAGAGAGAGCTGGAGAAAAAAAAAACAGTGGGAAGATGAGAAAAGAAGATGTAAGGGCGAGATACTGAATCAGCTGGGAACCGGCCCAATGCAAAGTTTATTATCTGTCACAAAAAGACAAAGAGATTTCTGTCTCTGATCTAAAGCAGTGCAGTACGCCCATATTTCTTTCCATGAACACAGTTCGTACTTGTCACAAATATTTTACAGCCTCCAGAAGGTGTGAAATAGCTCATTTAACGGTCTCTTCCTAAAATCACTGTCAACTATTGCATTACTCACTAAAATATATCTTGAACTCAAATATCCTCAACCCAAGCATTGTACTTTTAGAATGTTACTTAATTAAATCAGTTGTGCCTGAGTGTAAACTACCGTAAGTAGAAGTCAAGTGTCACAACATTATCGACAGAGTAGCGAATAGTGTTCAAGGCACCTGAATTTTAAAGTCCTGTTGATAAACCTGATAAAACATTCAGCAATGGGGCTCTGGCTCAATCACTGTTTCCCACTGCAAAGGCAGAGTGTTCTGATTCTGGCTGGTTTCTTCACCATAGCAACAATTGCTAATGGCTGATTGGTACCACGGTGTTTAAAGCCAATACTAATCGTGAACTGTCATTGTGATTCATGCTAAAATTTCTTAGAAACAAGGTTGGAAATATAACAGTTTCAGGAGGCCTCAGTGCTGCTATATTAAAGAACACTTACAATATCATCAAAGCTGCTATAATCAATATATTGAAATAAACAGTGGCTCTAATGACTATGCATGTCACTTGTGGTAATGAGCTGTCTTTCAGCTCATAGTTTTGGTTTTCTAGTTTTGCTGTTTTTGTTCACACACCAGTTTTCAGTGAAAAAGCTCTGACAGACTGTCTGCTACATGCCAGACAGGCAACAGACAGCCAAAGTTAGAAACTACATAGTGGATCATTTGGCAGCTGAAGAGCCATGTGTTTCCCCCAAGTGGTTGGTATACTACAGGAGAGCTAAAAAGAGTGAATACTTGAGATTTAATTCATCAGGCAGCCAGAAACATGACTCCAAACTAAAAAGGTAAAGTTGCTTGACGTGTAAATGAGGAAGTATTTAATAAAGTATGCCATATCAACTTAGTAAGTGAAAACATAGTGTTGTGTTTACACCTTGTTTCCGCTGCCCCCAAGTGGCTGAAAAATCAGTTATTGCAGGTTATTGCAAAAAACTTTAACAAAGGACAATTTACAGTTGAGAAAATAGTTTCCATATGGCAGTATTTCAGCAGCTAACTCAAGCCATTGAAGACTGCAACATGATATCTTGTTCTACTATAGACCTCTGTTTCCAGTGTAGACCTAAAATACGATATGATAGCAAAACCTGATGCAGGCAGATTGTTGCAGTGTTTTTCACTAAAAAGATTTTAATTAATCAGTTTATTCAAATCAAGTCGTGGACATTCTAAAAATTTAATGTTCACTCAAACTGCTTAAATCATTCATTTTTTCAACTGCAGGAAAATAAGCTGCTCAAAAAGAAGAAAAATATGTTTTTTAAAAAGTCTCTACCAAAGTAAAGGCCATGAATCAAACAAAATAAAAACTACAAGTGACAAATGTGAGGCATGTGAAGTTGTGCTGTGAAGTGAGCAGCTGCTTGCGAGCCCTGCAGCTCTACTTCACTTTTGGTACAACACCTCCATGTTTCTGAGGGCCTCTCCAAGCAGTCTGCCTCCTTGTCTCTGATTTTGTTTGACAGTCCTGTATGACAGTTA
Source organism: Lates japonicus (assembly GCA_033238685.1). Lineage (NCBI taxonomy): Eukaryota > Metazoa > Chordata > Actinopteri > Centropomidae > Lates > Lates japonicus. Next base: position 57,375 of record BRZM01001475.1, read on the forward strand.
ATGAGCAGAAAAAAAGGGTGGGGTGGGGGGTGGAGGATGACAGAAAGAGACAGAGAGAGGGAGAGGGAGGGAAATCCAGCAGGACATATTGTGGCACAGCAGTTGTGTTTTGTTGTGGCTCTGCCAAGGACAGGCTGCGTATTCTTGCTGTCACACAGCAACCTCATAACTCCAGTCTGCACGGCCTTATTGATTTTACTCTCCTTGTATTGAGAAGTGACAGAGTCCTGTGTGTGCTCACTCAGCCTCATGACCTTCAGGCTCTCTGCAGCCCAATTAAAACCCAGGATCTTGTTTCAGACCTGGTCATCTGGCAATCAGGGATTCAAACCACTGGGCTGATGCATTAAGGACAACACATGATCAATGTAACACCACAGCCTTTAACCAGCCAGTGTGATTAGAGGTGAAATTAGGTTAGTGCTAATTTGTGCTTGCCTGGTGTGAGCCTCTTGGCTAATAATGTGATGAAATCAAATCATTAGTAAATACTTCAGGAGTGAAAACTAAAGCCTAATGGTACCATTTCAGCATGGCACCAGTTTTTACCATCTGTTTCTGTGGAACAATTTTTTTTTCTTTTTTCTTTTTTTCCGAAATTAATCCACCGGTTACAACTGTGCTGCAGACACCCTGGCAACTAATTCCATTTTGTTCATCAGAGTAGAAAAACAGTGCCCAGGCTAAAAGGAAAAAGGTTAAAAGGAAGTTTTTCCTTGCCACAGTCGCCTAGTGCTTGCTCATGGTGGGATCTGTTGGGTTTCTCTCTGTAAATTTTATAAGATAAAGAGTACGGTCTAGACCTGCTCTATATGTACAGTGCCTCGAGATAACTTCTGTTGTGAATTGGCGCTATATAAATAAAATTTGACTTGACTTACGTTAATAATGTAATGTAATGAAAATGTAATTAAGTAAGGCAAAGAAGTTGTACCATTCTCAGGAGAGATTATGCCCTTGCAACATTAAGGTGTCGTGTGTATACTTGAGGTCTTGTTGCTTGCAGTCTTTGTCATTCCTATCATGGTTGCAGTGTTATCATCCCTGTTTGTGCATTACTGCCACCACATGCGAATAGGGCTGTCTCTTTAAAAAAAAATCAAGATCAAACGAATTAGAAATAACCAGCAATTTATTCGAATGAATTGAATGAATGGGCTCCACGAAAGAATAAACAACACTTTAGTCACTGAAAAAATGGAAGTTAAGTGAGTAGCTTTGGAGTCATTTGTATATCCTGTAAGTTGCACACTCCCCTCTCGACCTGTTGTCTCTGTGTCATGCTGAGTCAGTATTTACTTGTTATGTTACTACATCAGTTTTCAACATGTGATCACACATCTTGGAAACAGCAAGAAACTTGACACAGTACACAGTTTACCCAGTAAACACTGAAACTCTCTAGATGCATGTTTACGAACACCACAATACTGATGATGATGATGATGATGATGATGACTGTGGAGGTTTTTTTTCTTAACAGTTTTTTTTTCTTGCCTCTTTGCAGCAATCTGTGTCAGGAAATAGAAAGTGTTGAGTGAGGTAGTCTCTATTTATATCCTTCTGCCCCATTACTGCCCATTCTGAGTCTGAGCAGCACAAATTAATCCTTTTATTACACATGCAGCATGAAATAGCCTGGTACTGCTGCTAGTGGAGCAGAAATATGGCTGCTTGAGAGAAATAACATGTAAAAGTGAGGAGGGAAGAGAGAATTAGGCAGAAATGTACTTTTGTCAGAATTAAAGAAAAACAAAAAGCATTCGGCCAAATCTAACAGGCAGCCAGTATTACCAAATACGCAGAATGTCCATCTGAATTTAATCTCAGAGCAGTGAAAGTGAGATGGAGGGTTGGGTTGCCATAGAAACTGAACATCCAAATCACTACATTAATACGACTTCTGAAGTTCCTCTAAATGAAATGACATTAGAAATGATTTATTACATAACTTGTAGAAATGACAACAGAAACCTAACTCATTCTCACTAACACTTCTTCTTTGTTTTTATTAGCCATGTCAGTAATGTCTGTGGATGACAATGTTGGTCTGTTGGTCACAAAACTATGGTCCACACTGAAATATCTCAACAACTATTTGATCCATTGCCATGAAATCCCCCAGGGTGAATTGTAATAACCTAGGTGATCCCATAACATGTCAAAATTTCAATTTTATCAGGTCATCAGATTGTCAAATCAAATCAAATTATATTTGTCTAACATGATTACATACATAAGCAGCTCAAGTTGCCTCACATCAGATACTTTGGTTTAAGATCAGATACCTGCAAACTAATGATATGCAACTTAGTCTTTATTAAGTGCTAATTAGAAAATGTTAGCATACTAACACTCTAAACTAAGATGGTGAACAAGGTAAATATTACACCTGCTAAATGTCATATTAATGTTGTCGTAAGCATGTTATCATGTTGAAATCAGCATGTAGCTCAAAGCACTGATGTGCCTTAGTACAGCCTCACAGAACTTCTAGTGTGGCTGTAGCCTTGTTTAAAGGCACAGACAAAAAGGCAGATGCTTTGATGGTCAACAAATAGTGTGAAGTGCCCACAAATGAAAAAAAGACTATGTACAATGCCATTTTCATATCACAGGATTTAAAGTAGAAAACTAAGCATGTGTCATGGATGTACTGCATCACCTCCCTCAAAAACAGAGTACTTTACCAACATAATAACTAAGTTTCCTTAAAATATTATTATTATACATATTATATATAATATTATTATTTCACCATTGTTTATCATAAAATGTACATTCCAAGATATTGTGTTGAGCTCAGAGTACCTTCTGTTATCACTGTCAGTGATGAGAAAGCAGTCACAGGATGGCACAAATATAATATTGGAGAAACTGGGCACTGGTTGTATATAGTTATACTGCAAAGCAAACACACATATCACACACACACACACACACACACAGTCAGTGATCAGTGGTCAGTCCTCGCCTGGGGGGAAGAGTGTTCTCTCAGAAGTCCAGTGGAGGATTTACTTCATATTACTTCACTCTAGAAAACTATCTAAGAATACAGTGTGTGTGTGTGTGTGTGTGTGTGTGTATCTGCATGTGCATGTGTGTATACTTCTGTACCAATGTACATTACACACAAGTAGACCCTTGTCATCTCATATAATCTGATCCGTTGAAATTTGTCCTTCTAATGTAAGAAATTTGAAGTGCTGCGGTGGAGTCAGTCTATCTGCATTTGAGTGATTACACACCGTGATTTTCACAGTGTTATATCTCAACATGAGGTCAGTGTCACAGCTTTCAAATTAATTTGGTGAATTATATCTATTTTTTTTTCTATGTTCCTTATTGATAATGTAGTTTTTAATACTTCCATCAACTATGAGGAAGTATATTTGGACATTCTTGGACTTGGCCTTCACCTGAGTTTCTTATTCAGTAATACTTCCTTGTGACCTTCAGTGGTTTAAAATAGCTGCAGAGATCATAAGTGACATCAGGCTGAAGTTGCCATCTTAAATTACTCAGAAATTTTAGTCTCTCACTAATCAAGCTCTCAGAAAAAAAGGAAATCATTTTAACCAGATTTATCTATAATCTGTTTGCCTTAAGATTTATTTTTACTCTTCTGGTTCTGAACTTTTCTGTTTTCATTCAGTTTTAAAGAATTTATGCAGCTTTGAAGCTTTTAGAGGACATCTGTGCATGTACTATATTTGTTCCAGAGTCTGAAGTGTGTCCCAAAGTTTTGTGTTAATAAGGCTAATATTAGGGTTACTGATACCAGGCTTAATTTCAGTAAGGCTTAAGTCCCATTTAATGTTTTGTTTCTGCCCGTGTTTGTGCCTCTTTCTGCAGAGGTCATGGGCCAAGTAATGAAAGAAACTGTAAAGCGTAGGTGAAAGAGATGGAGTGGCAAAGTGGGTTGTGTTCAACGTAGGGAAAAGACAGGGAAAGAGAGATGGGCAAAGAAAGAAACTGACTGAATATTCATATAAACTCATGTATAAGAGAGATTTCATGTGCAAATATTCATCTTGAATTTGATGTTTAGTTATTTCTGTCCTCCAGTTTCCCACTGATTAAAGACATCAAACTAAGCTGGAGTGTGTTTGAGAAAGAAAGGAACAGAAAGATACCACCATTCAGTATTAAATCATTACAGTGAACACAGACAGACCCAAATACTTTTACCATTCTGTTTTTGTCAGGATAACTTAAAATACATGTTCAGATTTCAAGATTTTTGATTGGATAATTTATCTTGCATATGTTAATTTGGAGATGATAAATACACCAGAAGCAAGGTGTGCAGACATTTTTTCACTTTAATTCCAGTCATATTTTTATTTTGAGGACCATCACTGATTAAATGCATTCTCTAGGCAGTAATTCTAACAGAAAATGAGAAAGTATTGGAAAGAAGAAAGTTAAATGTGGCACTTGAGAAAAGTCAGCAGATTAGTTATTAGAATGTATCCTTAGGGGATCCAAATTTCATGGCAAGCTAAGCCGAATGCAGTGTTTCAGTAATAGCCAAAACGGTCAACCGTCTGGTGGCGCTAAGAAAAATCAGTGCATCATCAGAGTCAGTCAACCTCTGGAGACCATGAATGGCTGTGCCAAATCACATGACAACCCATCCAATAGTTGAGATATTTCAGTCTGGGCCAACATTGACAGATACTGGCATCTCTACAGCAAAACATGTTTTATTATTGAAATCCCTCACATTAAAGTATTTTTTGATGACTCATCTTTAACTTGAGGGTGTATACATGAATTCATCTGGTCAAACGTGATGTGGGGTGACCAGTTTACCCTACCCATCATGTATGCAACAGCATTTGTCTGCTAGTTTACCATAGGAGCTAGCAGAGCAGTACCATGGTAGAAACTGTGTGTCTGCAAGAAAAACTTTCTTAACATTTTCAAGATATGGTTGAGCACTAACTCATCCATTTCTCTGTCATCCTGCTCATCCTGATCTAAACACATGGATGTGGGAGGTGTGGGCAGAGGCTAGCAGTCCTCTACAGCTCAACCATAACTGAACCCCACTCACATATTCATGTCCATTCTGAAATATGTCACATTACTGACAGCAAAAAGACTATGACTTCCATTAACCTAAAGCAATTTTAACCTTACCTTGCATCATATATATTTTACTTTCAGACTCACTGTTGAAGCCTGTTTACTTCAAACTGACAGCAACACAGTCGGCTATTTATTCCTTTTCATGCGTCTTCACGCTTGCTTATTCCTCTGTATTTACACCTCTCTCAATCCTTTCTTTGCTCTTTTCTGTTTAATGCATTTATTTGCTTCTCCTCCTGAGGCAACACACCACTGATAGGAATTTCAATTAAAGTGCAGAGGAAATGGTCGAGGGGTGTTTTGAAAGTTCATTCTGCAGTAAAAGCAAAACTTCGATCCCTCGCTGGTGCTCTGGTTTCTTCATACATTGTGGGAAAAAATGTAGCATGTTAAAAAAAAAGAAATCCTAGTTTGATGTATACTGCTTCAGTTTGACTTCTGTTCCATTTGATGTCTCTGTTGTGTTTTAGACAGATGGCTAAAAGTTACTTACCATCTACGGTAAGAGAGTAACATTTGTCCTTTCAATTTGATATATGAAGTTCTGTTTCCACATCTGGTCTTTAATTTGAGGTTTCTTTGTGTTTATTTTTTCATAACATGATGATTTATGAATTGATTAAACCTAAAAACATTCAATCATATCGGTAGAAACTTATTATGTTGTAGTGCAATTGAAGGTAGAGCAAGATGGGAAACACCCAGAAATGCATTTCCATTTGTGTGTGCGTGCCTGCAGGCATAAATATGTATGAAATGTGGAAATGTGTGGATGTATGGAGAGAGAGACAGAGAAGGGGAAGGATAGGTTTCCAAGTGTGGGGCAGCATGCTAAGCAGTGTAATTCTTCTCTGAGACCCTCCCTCTCCCCTCTCCTCTCTCCTCTTTCCCTCACTGCTTTTTCCTTTGATCATTTTCACACCAGCCTCCATTTGTCAGAATTTGGCTGCTTTCATTTCAGTGCCTTAGCTGACCGAGGCAGTGCCTGTAGTCAGTCAGCCAGCTAGGTATTTAGACAGCCAGTCAGGTAGTCAGGTAGCCATTTATTCACTCAGACAGCCAGTCCGTCATCAAGGTAGCAAAGTAATCACTCAGTCTGTCCCCAAATGATCAGTTCACCTGCAGTTCAGATGGCAGTAACGTTTGCCATCTTACCCATCTGGTTCATCTCTGTGAGTCCAGTACAGGGACAGGACTGAGACAGGTTTTTCCTAGCTTGGGACAAGAAAGTGGAATAGCATACATAGCATAGCATCTATCTTTCTATCGTGAAAACACATCTCTCAAGCTGTAACATATTGTTTTCTGTGTAAGCTAATAGAAATTACTTACTATGCATTTGTTTTCCCAGTTATTATTATGATTGCTGCCTGAATTATGCCTTTATGGCAACAACCATCTAGTGTTTCTAGTACTTTCAAAACATATGTGCTATTGCAAACTAACTGTATACTAATGTCATCTCTGGGGTACAGGGTTGCTTTTTTCTCAGCCTCCCCAACTACTTCTTCTATCTGTATGGCTCGTCCGTGTATGCTCTGTGTGCGAAATGATCAGCTTGTTTCCCTTGTCCAGGCTAATGGCATCCCAGACTTATCTCCAAATGCTTCATCTTAAAATTTAGATTAATAATTAATTTTCTCATCTGTCCCTTTTTAAAATGACAAAATGTTGGACAGTTTGTTTACTTTGCTAGCTAGACATTTTGCAGACACAACCAGCCACATTGTAGGGAAGTTTTTTAGTTTGTTACCTTGTAAGCTAGTCAGCTAGCAGCGTCAGTCAGTCAATAAAGGAACCAGTCTTCTGGCCGGTTAGTTCCACTGTTTAGTGATCAGTTACTATGCTGGTCAGTCAGCAGTTTATCCAGTCAGTTGAAATGTTAGCTAGTCTGTCAGCAAAAACTAGTTAGGAGGTTTAGCATGTCATTTAGCCAGATAATCCTAACTAAGCTTGTTGGCCACTTTGTCCATCAGTAATTCATCAAGATTATCAGTGAGTCATCAGTCATTCTAATCAATCAGCCTATAAAATGGCAAATCAGACAGTGTGCAGCCAGTATCAGACCAGTAGTGTACTATGCCCATCAACCAGAAAGATCCCTGTCAGAGAGACAGTAAGCTAGCAAGTCATTCAGTTAGGCAGCCAGGCTGCAAGTAAGCCAGACAGATATAATTTTCGAAATCCAATTTCTGTTCTAGCCTTCTCTTTCCTGGGGACTTGATTTGACTGGGAGGAGAGTTGATGAGGCATTATACATCTCAATCAGTGTCTACTGCTGTTTTTGTGTGTGTGTGTGTGTGTGTGTGTGTGTGAGAGAGAGAGAGAGAGAGAGAGAGAGAGAGAGAGAGAGAGAGAGAAAATGAGGTTGTTTGTGCATATAAATTTGTGTATAGCCCGACTGTATGTAATTCCAAGCTCTAAGCATAGGTGCAGGCAGCTGCGTCTATGTGTGTGGTTCAGTATGAACAGTCTGTTATGCACTGTGGCGTTGATAGCATCTCTAACTGCTGAAAACACTGTGAGCTTGCTCTCATACAGAGAGGTAAATGTAGACAGGTGTGTGTTTGTGGGTTACTGTCATTTTATCACTCAGTTCACATGGAAGATCACATCTGCTGGAGGCAGATTTAGCACACAGCGCGTACATGGCAATAGTCATGACGTACATAAATATATCAGCAAAAGCGATACACAATCCTTGTCTACATTCTGCATTTCAAACTCATAAATACACACCTTTGGTCAGAAACACTAACATTCGCTCACACAACATTTACATGACAGAACAGTAGCTGTCATTTATAGCAGCCCTCTGCTGAGAATGCGTTAGAGGGTTACAAAGATATGTGCTGAAGATATAAATAGATGGAGGAGTACATTAGAGTTCTGGCTGACAGAGTATCTCTGCTGCAAAATACAGTAAATGTGTTTGCGTGTGTGCGCATAGACGCCTGGGTATTGTAGAATACAGTTAGTGCTCTAACTGTTGGTCTCCTGCCTCTCTGGCTGTAAATCAAAAAGCAACCATCAGGCACCTGGTGTGATGGGCCTGTACCGCTTCGCACTGAATGTGATTTTTATGAAAAAATTTATTGTAGCTGTGGTGATGCTGAAGACATTTTCTCACTTTGCATAACCACTATAACTATTCTATTCTATTCTAGTTTGAAAAAAAGAAAAGAAAAAAGCCTAGTTTTGCCTTAAACTAGATTATCCTCTGTTGAGACCATCAGCATTGAAAGCTGATTGATCCACGCTATAGCTGGTATTCATATACCAGCCATAGTGTTAATTAATGAATAATACTTACTTCTCTATAACTTTGACAGGAAAACATAAAAAGTTTCTTATTTATATTACCCAATCTATGACAGTAGATTTGTCACTTGTATGGTAACATCCACTACCCTATTTCTTTGTGCTAGAAGTCATTTAGAGACAGTAGCTATCAGTTTTTGAGGTGTATATTACTTTCACATTTGGGAGCAAAAATAATTATTTAGCCTTGTAGCTCGTGTTTCTATTTAAATCCAGGTCAGTGTTTGTGGCCTTTACGCAGCACCATGTGGGATGATTACAAAGTCATTTGCAGCAAAGCTTCTTACTGTGCACTGTCTTACACTAAGTGCCATCAGTACACGTGCTGTTAGTACAGTATGTGTGTGTATCTGTGTAGATGTTTATGTGGGCACGTTCTGATGTTGTGCAAGTGCATTTGTGTGCATAAATGTGTATATTGTACATGGAGGTATTAAAACACATGCCTTGAAGTCTGTGTGTGTGTTGGTGTGAATGTGCATGAGAGTTACATTGAATGGCACAACTGTGCTCAAGTGTTACCACTCCCTGATTACATAACACAGCTTTATCTTTGCCAAGTGCTTACAGTAATGTATTGTAGAATACTCCAGCTACTTTTAGGCAGAATTTAAAATCAGAAGCATGTTCAAGCTCCATATTTCATATACTGTAATGTAGATTGTAACAGTTGTCCTTGTGTTTTATCAGCAGGAATAGATATGCTTAAAGTACTCATCTGGTGATGCTTGAATGTTTTTGCATCAGATAGGACTGATTTTAACATGAAACAGGATTGTCTCTCACAAAACAGATGACTTCACCTCCTCCTCTTCTTTTTCCATTTAACAAATTCTTCTTTACCACAACATTATCACCATGGTCTGGAAAAGAAGAGATAATTTTGAGCTTGAATGTATGGAACAGACACAGCTGTTATGTAACATTAGTTTAAGCAGGATGAATCAAACACCAAAGCGACATACTTGAGATCACAGTATCACTGTAAGATTTGTTATTGATTTGTATTGCCATATATGGTATTCAGCGTTCAGTGGGCGTTATCACCTCCTGCAAGACAGATTAGATATGTCCAATTGTGCCACAGAGACCTGAGACAATGTAGGTTTCCATCCCATCCAGAGTCTGATTACAGTGAATATTTCCTCTAAATCAGTGAAATCACGTGGTGTAGACTTTGGTTTGATTAAAAAAAAGAAGATTGAAGCCCTGCAGCTCCACGATAACATCCTCTTAGTGACAGGCTACTGACTTGTTTCCTTTTCTTCCTCCCTTTTTGGTATTTATGGCAAAACACCAGAAAATACACGGTGTGGTGTGATAGAGTGTGTACTTACCGTGTCTCTTAACACAGAAAAACTGCTCGCTGAGCAGCCCACTCTCTTCTTAAAACAGTGACAGTCACTAGTGAGAATATGTGCGCGTGGGCATGTGTGCAGATTTTCTTTACAAGTTCCTTCGCTCCTGTTTCCCACTAGGTTTCCTGTTAATTTGCTGTTGCAAGTTTCCCCATAGGAATCAATAAAGCTTTATTTTTTCATTGAAAATATATGCAAAATACTGTATGTATATGCCTGTGCTTAAATTTATGTGCATTCATTACTTCCAATTATACATGCATTCGGTATATGTTTGTTTGTAGCCAAAAGACCTGGTGCCCATAGGAACAGCAAATATTAGGGTGCGCTTGTGTTGTGTTAAATCATCTGTTAGAGGAGGAAGAGAGAAGAGCAGCGGCTGCCAAGTCTATCAGCTCTCTGGCCCAGGTGAAACCAGTAAACAGTGTTGATGATAGACTGACTTCATGTGTTTTAATTTAGATACTCACCTGAGAGGCCTATAGGAAAATTCTTTACATTAGCTGGAATAATAATATCCAGTGTATCCACATCACTAACATTACAAACAATCAACAAAAGGAAATGCAAGAGCCTGGAAATATTCCAGTGACCACAGAGTGAAGAGCTAAGGAAAGAGGTGAGAGTGAGCAGAGATATGATTCAGAAAGTGACCTCCTGATGTACTTGTTCAGAAGATGAGTTTCCTGCCTGAGCTGGAGAATGACTCTGCTGTTCTGAGATGACTAGGAAGGTCAATGAAGGTTAGTGGAGAGGGAAGAGACTCACTCCTGCAACCAGCTTAAGGTGGGTGGGGGGTTGCCACGATGGAGAATTAACCCTATAAACAGTTTTAACAGCAGCTGAGCTACTGTGGAAGTAGAAATAACGTAAAAGTTGTGGTCAAATCAAAGAACCACGGTTTTCATATCAAAAAATGTTAAACCCAGAATATTCTGGTTGCTAATTTTACAGACTCGTACTCTAACAACATGTTAGCCAAAACATTACTGTATTTTTAGGTAGTCCAACCTAGCCAAATGGGTATTGCTATGTTGGTAACGAGTAGTAAGCTAGCCTCTGACTTTGCCAAGACCATGTTACGAGTGTTACGTACAAAAGTATGTAAAACATTTAATTTGTACTACGTTGAAAGTATCTTTGAAAAAACAACTTTATAGTTTTCTTGAGAAAAAAAGAGTGAGAGACAGGGAACCGAGAAAGGGAAATGAAAAATAGGGATCAGAGGAAAAGAATAGAGAAAGATGTGAAGAGAAAGGAGGAAGAGAAGAGGAGGCAGATGGAAATAAATGGGCTGTACAAAAGCAATTCTGTCAACAGCCCTGAGTGGGAAGAAACACAGGAGGAGGAGAAATAGAGGAGCAGAAGGAAATAGATGTTTAGTTTGGGTCCACCAATAACCTAAATAGACTTGTTTTGGAGTATACCCATCTAGGGGGAACAAGAGCAGTTAAATCTTACCCCACCCCTCTGTTTGCTCTGCGTTTTAACTGGAAGAGAGAGATATTAAGGCTGAGATCAATAAAAAGTGAAAGCACCTCCTCTGGGGATTTTCTGTGATTGCAAATGAAAAACTGCAGTCCAGCCCCATCCGCTTTCCTTCCCAGATCGAGAACTGATCTAATCAATCATATTTTTTCAAATTTAGTTGCTTAAGTTTTAAGTTGTAGTTGCTTTAAAACAAAACTACTGTTTGTAAAAAAATATCCATCCAGTCTGCTACTCAATCTTGATATTCACTCTCAAATCTACCAAGACTGTCTTCCCCTACAAAATCGACCCTATAGTTTGTCTCTGCCAGCAGCTTATCATGGCCCATAGTTACATTTTATTGTCAGGCAATCTCTAGTAATAGTAATAATGACAGGAGCAAAGAAAGGCATCAGGTGATGGAGTATAAAGTGCGACAAAGTCCATGTTAGAAGCAGGGTCCACAAAACACAGGAGTGTGACAAAGGAGACTGCTGTTCATTTCCCATTTGAAACCAAGTCATCATTCTCACTGTTATTGTAACTATGATGACAAAGGTTCTCAAATCTTAAGGAAGTACTTATTTTAACTAAACCACAGTTGTTTCCTAAAGCTATGTTAATTTGTACCTAAACCTAATTGAACCCTGACTGTTCCCCAACTTTAATATCTTTTGCTGCTGTAGGAGCGCTATTTCAGGAGACGCTCCCATGGGTCATATGAGAGGGTGGGGACAAACAAATTATATCATAGCTTAGGTTTAAGGACTTGTTTAATCTACCAACTGTAGCAGCTGTAGGACAAAGATGAAAAATTAAAATCTACTTGATCAAATCCAAAGAAATCAAACAACAACAAGTCTAGTTTAGTCTTATAAAAGTTGACTCTGACAGCGTAGAGCTGAGTCTGAGCTGAGCCGGACAGTCTGAGTCTGAGAGGTCCTAAAATGACCACCATGGTGGAGCCTCTTTCAAACGTCAGACCACTGAGGTTAACAGTCGCTTACTGTGACATCCTCACCCCATTTCTCTTTCTCTCTCCTCCCCTCTGTATCCGTCTGTCGCTGTCAAAGTCACTCAAACGTGAACAAGCAAACAAGCTTTATCCCTCTCTTCCGCAATCAGACAGTAAATTGAGGGTTATAATGGGAGTGGGTGAAATCACTTTGACTGAACAAGCATGTGTATTGGGTCATTCAAGGCTGGGTGCGACAGTGATAAATGTCCCCAGTGAAACGCAGAGGCGAAGTGTGTAAACACACAGAGGGAAGGACTGCTCCTATTATTTGGCTTGTCACCTACGTCAGCCTCAGTTTCTCCCAACAATTAGTGACAGTGTCTTCCTGAAAATGAGAATCCCTGGCGCTCTCATTGTTGTGTTTTTTTCTCCTCATCCCTCTTTCCTTTTCTGTTTTTTTGTTGTTTTTTTTAACTGAGTTTTCTCTTTTTATTTATTTTCTTCTCATATTCTTCTCTCTCTTATAGTGCTGACCTTCAGTCTGACAATGAGATAATGTTTTTTTCCAGACCAATATGAGCTTTTGAAAAACAAAACCTACATTCTTGTAAGTTAAACTGCAAATCTGCCAAGTAAATGAAAATGATATTGAGGCTAGATGTGATCGGAGCAGATTTTGAAACACTGTATGTACCTTTAAATGGTTGTATTTAGAATAAGTAAGGAATGCAGCTTATAATTTTTAGGAACTTTTGTCAAAGTAGGAGTGGAGCTAAGAGTGTAATTCTCTGTTTCTCTGTGTCTCCCTCATTATCAGTTTCCCTGTCAGCTTTAAGTCTTCTTTAACGTCTCAGTGATGTCCTCAGCTTCTCCGTGAAACTTTGAGGTTTTTGATGAGTCACCCTCTTCCCCTTCCAAAGCGCTCACACACATAGTGAATATAAACCACAGAGCACTCGCAGCTACGCATGTTCACGCAACTCATGTACTGCTGTGTTGGTCTGAAACATTGTACGTTTGTGACTGAAGTCCCTTATTTAAGATATGATAGAGACAAACACAGTAGTACACAGTCAGTAAATTCAGTGTTTTTGCTTGTGTCATAGACATTACTGCAAAGCCAAATGTTAGCCTTCTCTTGAGCCACTCCAAACAGTTGCTGTCATCAAGCTTTTTCAACCAAAATGACTGTGAACACTGAAAACTGAAGAAACTGAATTGCAATTGTGTGAATAGTGAAAAAATATTTTTTTGTGACTGGTATAAGACAAAAAGGGATGCTTAAGGTTTACTTGCCTTCCGAGAGTGGAAATAAATAAAAATGTTGAAAAAGAAGAGATTCAATGAAAAAAAAAATCGGGGGGTGAGGCCATGGTCAGTGCCAGCTGAAAAGATAATAGAGTGAGGCAATGAAGAGAGGAGAGATTGAACAAAAAAGAGGGGGATGTTATGGAGAAAAAGAAAAGTTTACAGGGAGACAGATTGAAGAGAACAAAGTTAAATAAAATAGAGAGAAAGAAAAAGCGAGAGAGATTTTGTAATGGCCAGACTGTCCACAAGAAGAAAACCTCTCAGTGAGAGAAGAAGCAGACTGGAACATTTTTCAGTCTCCATTGTGACATTGGGGCTCAGTAAATCAACATTTCCAATTTCCGTGCGCACTAACCATTTCAAGTTGTTAATACACCGGGCTGACATTCATTCAATCAATGACAGGACACAAGAGAAGAGAAGAGAAGAGAAGAGAAGAGAAGAGAAGAGAAGAGAAGAGAAGAGAAGAGAAGAGAAGAGAAAAGAAGAGAAGAGAAGAGAAGAGTGATTGTCATCAACAGAAAAATTACAGAATTTGTTATTTGTTCAAATGCTTTAGATGGTCTATATGTCAACACTGGAGAAAGTTGTGGTCTTACCTTAACCACTTTTAATGTAAGACCTTAATCAGATCTAACTGTAGAGATGGCATATGGGTAGGTAGAACTCTGCAAACACTGACACCGGAGCTTAGAGCATGGGAGCGGGCAAACATAAACAAGTCGCACTCCCTGATGCCATACTAGAAACTGTTTGTGCCAAAATTATTTTGACAGAGCGATGGCCAATGGGAAAATTCCAAGAGCTGGCCAGTCAATAGTGTAACTTTATCACCGGCCAACTCTATCACTGACTCTGTCAGCTGGTCACGCACATTTGTGTTTCTACGACTGCTCCTGTTTTTGTGATCTAGCCAAAAAGTACTGATATGTACAAACACAAGGCTGCAGGATTTTTTCTTTCAGAAAACTGAGATATTTAAGTTCCAAAAGTCCAGTCAGCCGTCAATCATCTTTTCCTTTCAAATATAAAAACAGCATACGGAGGAGGGTTATCTCTGGCATGTGATTACAGTCATCAAGTGTTATTTTCACAGGTGTTTCAGAGGTGCAGTTAGCTCGGCAACAAATATTTCCTGTATAGAGGTGACAGTGTTAACTTAGAATCACAAAGATGGAGACTGCTGTGTATTTGCTGTGCATATTACTGAGTTTGTTTCATTTGAGCCTGAGGATTAAAAGCTGATGCTTGGGGGAAAACTACCAAGCTGGTGCTCTGGTAGTTATAATAGCGTAGTCACATTTTAACTGTGGTGTTGTGTGTTGAACAGTTTTTATAGCTACTGGAAGCAAATTAATTTAATCAAATCCAGTCAGTTTGAATCATGCAGGGTGTGAAATTTTATGATACATTAAATTCTCATTTTTAAAGTAGTAGTTTGTAGTAGTTAGTAGTTGCATGTGTTGGTCACATGCTGAGAGTTGAGCAAAGAAAATAACACCAACTTAAACTTTAAAATATTCACTACAGGATCAAGGTGTGAATTTACATCGACAGTTTTCATAACCTCTTTTTACCACAAAAAATGAATGAATGAATGAATGAAATTTCAAAAACGAATACACTACTTATAATAAACTCAACTTGTGTTTGTTGAATAACTCAATGATGAAGAGTTACTCATATTGACTTTCTGTCAACATGTGCAATAAAAGGAGAAATAATTTTGAAGAATATATCATTATAAACATCATCTTCTTTAAATAATTTAGAAGTGTCCTCAGGCAGAGTTTTTACTGATTTGTTATCCTCAGGTGTGTGTGTGTGTGTGGGTGTTGTTTTCTGCCTCAGGTGTGTATATTGCCTCTGACACACGGTAGGAGTGTGTGTGTGTGTGTGTGTGTGTGTGTGTGTGTGTGTGTGTGCGTGCATTGCCTGTCTTGCCACAGCCTGTTATGTTCCACTTGAAATTGTTGATGCCTGTGGATGTTCAGAGGTCCTTCCACAGCTTTCAGCAGATAACAGTGAATAAATCAGTAATTATTTTGCAGGTTTTTATGTTGTTTCTGCTGCTGCGTCTCTGGCAGTGTGGAGGTAATTTAATTTTTCAGAATACAGTGAAAATTACCAGGTTGAATTCTCCTGTAAGATTCATTCATGTAATAAATGCATTTAATAAAACAAGATATTTTTCTCCATTAAACACTAGGTTGGCATTGACCAACACTGCTCATTACACTTACTCTGCCCCAGTAGCAAAAAGAAAATGAACAATTTAAAAATTTCATTCAACAGTGAACTTGTTATATGACTGAAACACTGACACAATCTGTTTTAATACAGTTTTTCCAGTCAGAAAGGATTCATTACAGTTTGGTTACTTGCCACAGTGGCCAGTCAATCTGCCATGTTACTGTTGCCCCCTTGATTTCAGTTGCTGTAAACAGTGGGTCCTTGATTTCAGACAAAAGACAAGAGACATTTCTCGCTGGTAACCCTTGATTTTGTTAGCTAAAATCACAACTGTTGCTAGCAGATTTTTTATCAGCTGTAGCCAGCTAGCCCATGACTTCACTGACTTGTAATTTTTTTAAGCTGACTTTTTTTCAAATGAAAATCCACAAAGAGATCTTAGATATCTACGTAATGGCTGGAATTATGTTATAAGACCGATGCTAAAACCACATGTCCCAGGCAAAAAGTCAGTACCCTCACCAGAGCATGGGAACAGAGAAACTGCATTTTTTTTCTTTTGCAGTGTAGAGTGAGTTAGTTGTAGCATTAGAAGACACAGTTACTAATGTAAGCCTACAATGATAAAGTAGCATTCAGAACTGGCCACCTGACATTGGGAAATGCCACAAAGTGGATGTGGTGGTCATGAGCAGGGCTGGCTTTTTTTGTAATGTGACCTGCAACCTCACAAAACAATGTAGCATGAAATGCCCCTGGCTGTGGAAGCCACATGCTCACATTTGCAGCCTGCATTAAAGCAGACAAACACGCTGTTCATTATACTTTTGCTCTTGTGTTTTTGGTCTTGGAGAATTCCTGCTGTGCTGCATTAGAGTTGCTAATATTGACAATTGCTGTTTGAGGGAGGGGGTTTGCATACAGACAATTCAATGTACCATTTCAAAACAAATGTCCTGGTTAGTGTTAATAGCTTAAAGCCTTGAACAATATTTATTTGAACTACTTTCTACGGTAGAGTTGGTCCATAGGCAAATAGTTTGAATGCTGTTTTCAGTGTTGTAATGAATAAATGAAATGAAACAAATTTCTGTTGTATTGGGGTGAGAAGAAATATGAAATATGACCTGACCCTAAAAGTAGAAGGTTATAATCTCATTTGATCTCTCTCTCTCTTCTTCTTCTTCTTTTTTTTTTGGTTTGTCCCTCTCTTTCAGGGGTCCGATGGGTAGCCCCAAGCCTGGCATGCAACAAGGAGGAGGAATGGGAGGAGGAATGGGAGGAGGAGGAATGGGGGGAATGGGAGGAGGAATGGGGGGGAATGGGAATGGGAGGAGGAATGGGGGAGGAATGGGAGGAGGAGGAATGGGAATGGGAGGAGGAGGAATGAGGGAGCGGAGGATTGGTGGAGGAGGAATGGGTGCACCGAGTACTGGGTGCTGGTGGAGGGCTGAGTCCAGAGCAAGTAGGCCCTACCGCCTGGCAACATGAGTCGACTTCCCCATTTATGATCCAGCAGGGCTGGCATGGGGAGCAGGGCCCAGGGTCCCGTCATGGTCACGGGATAGGTCCTTGGTCCCTTGAATAGCATGGGAGTCCACGACGGTCAGAGCCCCGGTCAGCACGCCTCCCGTCGAAACCTCCAAGTCGACTTCAGTGGATCAGGCGGCTCCAGGACAGGCCGGTCTCCATCCGTGTCTCCTGACCGTGGCGTGACACCCACGTCACCTTACTCAGTGCCCCAGATCGCACCCATGCCAAGCAGCAAACTGTGCCCAGTGTGCACCACCACAGAGCTGTCCAACCCACCGGCTGTACCTAACTACAATACCTGCACCCAGTGTAAGGCCACCGTCTGTAACCAGTGTGGATTCAACCCCAACCCACACCTCACTGAGGTAGGTTTGACAAGGAGCTTAGTGTGTGAGTGTGTCCGTGTGTGTATGTGCAGAACTGTCTAACTTCTCTCTTTTTTTCATGTCTGTCCTTACTGTTACACAGTAAACATGTGCAACACAGGAAAATTGCTGTAGTTTTCTGGCTGCATAAATGGAATCAATAATCTAATAATGGTGATTTATAGTGAGAAACTAAGCTTATGGATATGAATATAATTTAATCCTGTGGGAAGACAGATGAGTAATGCTTCAGGTTTAGATGATAAACAACAGGAAGTGAACATACATAATTTAAGTTGGAGTCTGGAAACAAATCTTGGAGAAAGTCTGCAAGGGAAGAGAGAGAGAGAGATGTTTTGTTTTGGAACTATGAATTTTTTACTTTTGTGCCAATAACACACCTTTGACTTGAATGAGTGAGTGAAGGAAGTGAATGAGTCAGGTCAGGGAAAGAAGTGAGAGAGTTGGTTTGAGGCATGGGAGATAAATGAGGTCAGGAATAGAGAGAAAGCGAGCGAGAGAGAATGAGAGAGCATCAAAGCTGAGTGAAAATCAGTTTAAACAAATCTGTGTCTATATTTTAATCAAAAGAGTAAATTTAAGAAATAGAAAGTTTATGAATGAGCAAAAGAATGACAGCAAGAAAGTATAGAGGCTGTGGGTGTGTTGTGTATGTATGACTTTAAAGGCTCAGCAAGTGGCAGTAGTTCCTTCCAGAGGCGCTGACAGAATCTCCATTAACGTGCTGAGGCGAGACACACAGGTCATGAAAGTGTGTGTGCGTGTGGGAGTTCATTGAACGCAGGTACTGTAGCGGTTGGCTTCCTGTCTCCACAACACACCTGACATTCAAAGAGAGATGGAGGAAAAAATAGACTTAGAAGTAAAGAAAGAAAGGACAGATTAGTGTGCCTGTAAAGTTATTCAGAGTTTAAGAGGCTTTCTTTGACTGGGAGGAGGTCGACGCTCTCCTTTGTTGATGAGCTGGGTGTCAGGGTCTGGTGACACATATCAAATCTTAGCCTCCCTGTACAGACAGGAAAGACTTCAGACAGAGAACACAACAGCACAACATGCAGAAGCACGAGGATATGTGTGATACGTTAGCCACGCTGGCATTCACTTACTCTCACTGATGTCAGGTCCAGGGGCTTTTCACTGGCAGACAGCACGATAAACACTCTGCTGGATTAAACAAACAACTGTGGTTGTGTTGTTGTGTCTCATTTTCATTTGCTTTTGTGGGAGAGAACATTGGCACCAGAGCCATCCATGTGTACTTAGTACACACACCCTAGTCATTCACCCTGATGCTCCATGCTATGAAATTAGCATCCACTGCTGAGTGATAATAAATGACTAATACTATTCAAGGTAACAACGGTGACACACTGTACTGATGAAAAATATGTATATATTTTTCTGATTCATACTGTGTGGAAAATGCTAAAAAAAAATCAAGCATCATAATCAATGAAACTAAGTAAACCTGTGATTAAGTTCACTATCAGTGATTATTAGCTGTATGCCATGTTTTACTACTCATTACTTTACTTGCTGTGTAAACAAAGAATTGACCTGCAGTAAATACAATATTAAACAAAATACTAGGTACACATTACAACATACAGTTCAACCTAACAGCCCTTGGACACAATGTCAAGAAACACAACAAACTGCAAGCAGCATTGATCGAGCCATAACAACCTCGCACATGTTTGGGGTGCTGGCAGGACACTGGTCGATGCAGCCATGTGCACAGCGTGAACGAGTAGGTCATAATTTCCTGCGTGGAGTGCAGGCACGATGTATTGCACATGTTCTGTCACCTCCTGTGTCCAATATTTAGCCCTAGAAAACACACCAACCATGAATTATGTTACTAGGTATCAACTGAAGACCAGACCATGAAAATTTTAAACAAATTAAATGATGATTGTCACACAAGATTTAATTCCTGTTGCTAACAGGTAGTGCTATGACTGAGTGAAAAGTGGCATGTAGATGTCTTCAGGGCGAGACTCTTATCAAATGTGATATTTGGGGCAGATTGGAAAATGTATCTGAGCATTACAATAACTTCCTGTTTCATGGCAAAACATCAAAATTCACTGTGCCACCAAGGACAAGCCCTTCAAAAAAAAAAAAAAAGAAAAAAAACCCTGACCCCTGGAAATGGCCAAAAATACAAGAAAATGTTATATTCAAATCAAAATAGTGGACTTCCCAGTTGGGTATAGTGCATGGCTGCAGGAGACTTTTTGGAAGTCTTGGAGTGTTACATAACCCTACCAAATTTCATACATGTAGGTGAAACATAAGGCCGGGAATACTTCACTGAAATTTTATAGGGGGTGCTATCAAGCCATTTTACCACATCCCTCCATAAGACCCATAAAACATGTATATTTTCACCATGTCTGATGCATCTGCAAAGTTTTGTCAGTTTTCGAGCACATTTAGCCCCACAAATACACAATTTATTTGCCTGAAGAAAAGTAATAATAATAATGATGTTAAACACAGCAATTTCAATAGGGTCCTTGCACCCAAAGGGTATCTGTGTGCAAAAATGCTCTCACCTTCAGGGCAAATGTGTATGAGGCAAGTGACTGGTGTCATTTAATATTTCTCAAATAGTCAGGAGTTAGTTTTAACATAAACTCTTGGTATTTCTTAGCACAGCATGCAATGAAGTTTTTACTGGTTGTCATTTTAAATTTGTCTGCTGTATTTACAGTACGGCACTTATGTCTGGATCATGTGGGATCATCTTTAAGACTTAGCTTTGATCTCTGCTCACGTACGCATGCACATGTGGTCTTGTGTGTGTGTGTGT
>BRZM01001476.1:0-17669 GCA_033238685.1 Lates japonicus
ACCTGTGTCTGATGTCTCATAAGTGGTGGGTCTTGTTGTGCTCCCTGGTTTGATTGTAAAGCAGCAGGCAGAGTCAAGGGGGATGGGGGCACATTGAAGAGAAAGGACAGAGGTGGCAGATGAGGAGGACAGGAGGGGTGTAATGGTTGTCATTTATCCTTCTAATATAACAGATCATTGGAAATGTATGACTATCTTTATTTTCTTGCCAAGTGATCTGCTTTGAGGGGGATACATCTTAGATGCACATCAAATGTATTATTTAGCAATTCTGCACTGTGCATTAATGCAAATATTTCAAAAGAGCACTTCCTTTAAAAAGCCATGAACAAGCTTTGACGCTTGACAATGACAGGCTCCTCTACAGAGTCTTCAGTTATCACTTTCAGACAGGAGGTCATGGAGTATTAAAAGAACACCTTCAGGTAACTTAAAATATATATTAATGCATCAACTTGTCTCTTGGTACATGCTCTTCATTTCCTCCTCTTCCTGTCTTGCTGTCTCTTTCTGTTCAGCAATGTCTTCTTACTCCTGCTTTATTCTTCAGCACTGATACACGCAAACAGTTTGTTTATACTGGTGAAATAAGGATCATGAGGTTATATGGATACCATGCAGCCTCTGATCTGAAGCTAACTAGATACAGTAGCTTGTCTAACCTTTTCTACCCCCTGTTTCTATGTTACACACACACACACACACACACAGACACACAAAATCTAAACTGTTTCTGAAAGATAAAAGAATCAGGTGATATGGTGTCATCTGAGGCTATCATCTCACTTAAAGAGGATCAATACTGGGGGGCCAATAAAGAAATAAAGACATCAAAATAAAGAAGGAGATACACCAGATATTTATTAATGGAAGGAAGTCTGCATTCCTTTACAATTGAAAACATGAATAACATATTTTCTAGCCTTTGTGTTGGCTGCTATATGCATTTTTTTTTCTTGACTAAAAAGTGCACAGATTTATTTTCACTGTATTTTACGCTTCAAATAATCACTTGTTCTAGTGTTTCTGTTTGTTGAGCATCACTAAGAGATATAAAATCTGTTTAGGTGCCCTTGCAAAAATGTGTATCCGTGGGTGTCACTATTGAATTTTTTATGGCTGTGCCAGTGGGTTTGGAAAACAAGATAAAGCCAAAGGTGTGTTTGCTGTTAGCAAGAAAATCAACATCTGGCACAGCTGAAAAACAAAAAAAGCTTGTCACCACAGTAACAACACTGCACACTGAGTTATCGATGCCTCACAGTGGCAAGCAACAAGATTGGGCAGTAGTTGTAATGTGTGTGACTGTATAAATATGAAGTACTGTGCTGTGTGCGTACTAAGCAACCCAATACCATATAACTTAAGGATAAAAACATGGTCTGGTGTTTACAAGAGGCAGTAACTATAGCTTTATGTTAGATACATTCACCATTCACATTAGTCAGGTATTCTTATGCAGTGACAGTTAAGCTCTTTTTGAGCCAGGATCCAAACTGAATAGATAGACTCACACCTTAAGAACCAAGCTCATAAAAGCATACCAGTACTCATGTGGAAAACAGACCTGCAAGCAATTTTGGTGCAGCAAGAACTGCGTCTATTAGCAGTTCATTGAAGTAAGTATTTTAGTAGCCATTACAACAGGCAAATCCCATAGCTTAAAGGTTTATGCCCAGGCCTCTGAGCTGAAATAACAGTTCTCAGTTTATACGAGGTCATAAAGAACTGTAATGATACTGGGGAAATTAGTTTCCATGGTGGGGGTGAAGGAAGGAGGAAAATGAGGGAAGGAGGGTAGAAGAGAAGAGAAAAAAAAGGAGGGGAAGACATCAAAAGATTCTGAGAAAAGGGTGGAAGAAGGAAAAGAAAGAAAAAGTAAGAAGGAATCAGCCAATCATAGAGAAGAAGGAGGGAATGAAAGTCACAGAGTACATGTGTGAATGGGAATGTGGTGTTTTTGTGTGTGTGTGTGTGTGTGTGTGTGTGTGTGTGTGTGTGTGTGTGTGTGTGTGTAGCCAAGACAATTTAGGGTTGATGACACAATTGTAAAGTTAATCCTCAGTTCAGCTGTCCTTCATTAGAGTGAGGCCTGCAGTGCAAACTAGTCACTCACTCACTCACTCACTCACATGCACACACGCGCGCACACACATGCACACACACACACACACACACAGTGTAAACTCAATCTGTCCTTTATTAGAAAACAGCTGGGGGTGTATGACAGCTTGACTGGACACTCTCACACTGTAAACTCCCTCTGACCTTCATTAAACAGTTAAGTGCGGTGGTTCACTAACAGTTTAAATGGATGACCTAATCACTGCCATGTGAGTCTGTCTCTCTGTGAGCCTCTCAGACAGAGAAGACCACTTAACAAGCTACTCAGACAGCAAGACAGATAGGATCCAAAAACAACACTGATGGCTTTACTTTTAAATGCACAGCATCAATCCTAATCACTAATCTTACTGAGCAATTTCGCCAAAAATAAGATTTTAAATTACCATCCTTTAAACCATGAAAAAAAGCAGTAAATCAAGTCATCCTGCTGTAGAATATCTCATTTAACACATAGGACAGATTCTTGAAGATGTTTTCACTTTGTACAATAGTGAATTTTCAACAAACACTCCAGCTGGTACCTTATTGTTGTCAACAATGTCTGTCTTAGAATAGTTTGGTCATCATTTTTGATTAAGTGCTCCTCTTCAGGAAAGGTATATATTCCTACTTTTGACAGTCCAGTCATTCTTAGTCCTTGTCAATAAGTGGACAGACTACTTTACTGAAAATCATTCACACAAGGAGCTGAAGCTCAAGAACTTCATTTCCTATTCCAATGATAAAAGGACTCTCGTTCATTCATTAATTAATCAATGCTTTGCTGCTCATTCACTCTAACAGTCAGTGCTTGTGCGCGTGTTTAAAATACCTTTGACAGCCTCGTCCACTACTTCCACCACTCGATCAATCTGCTGGACCTGAAATACAGACAGACACACATGGGAAAAGTTTATTGATGCTAACAAGCCACAGTCCACATGGTCAAACAAAAGCCTGATATTGACAACCTAAAAAAACATGCATGTACTGATCCACATAGGCCTCTAGATGTACACAAAGAAAATATGGAGAAAGCACACAGACAAACAAGTGCAAAAAGACACAACTGCACTGAGTTTTCTCCAGCCAGGATGAAGTGATATAGATTTACTAAACGCTACTGTGTGTCTATGTGGCAGCAACACAACACATATTATGTATCAATAGAGAATCGAGAGTCAGTCTGGCAGTAGGAATTCAGGGATGAGAGCAGAGAGGCAGAAAAAGAAAGAGGTAGAGAGGGTGGCAGACAGATGATCACACAGGTAACAGTAAAGCAATAACACATCCTTTGATTATGAGAGAATGAGTGAAACAGAATTATGTTATGGGCAAGGAAGACTTATTCTCCTCATTGCCTCCAAAGGAGAAAATCCTGCAGCTCAAAGGGGAACTCTGAAATGCCACCATTTCATGTTGAGAAAATAGGCAAGACCCCATTGGCCACAGTTTAATAAGAGCCAGACTATTAGGAGGTTGAGGTGGATACTAAATAAGCCAGAATACTCTACTGAGAACAGCACACTTTACTAATCTACCATTCTAAATGAAATAATCTGGAGAGAGCTAGGGATGCAGAGAGGGATAAAGAAGTGGGAGAAGGAAAAAAAAATCTTGTGCCATTATTTCTCCTGTCTTTTCTCACAGCATGCCCTCCAAATCTAATTCTCTCACTTTCTCTATTCTTACAGGTCTATACTCTAGTGCTTCCAGGCAAATTACCCAGTGTGACTGTTCTTTCAAAAACACTCATATGAATGCACACTGTGCTTTACAAGCAGCAGTTGTATGTATGGTACGTAGTGAAATAATGCCTATTTTCTTCTAATGGTTAGGCAATCTGGCTCCATTCAGACCAGCAGCAGGTGTCCGTCCTCACAGCTAGGGTCAGGTATTGTTTACAATTTAGCGATTCAGATTTCACTTCTCAATTCTGGTTCTTATCCATTCCTGCCTTATGTTCCTAGAATATTCTTTGAATAAGAAAAATATACATTCATACTTTATTAGGAACACCTGTACACCTGTTTATTCATGCAATTATCCAATCAGCCAATTGTGTGCCAGTGGCGTAATGTATAAAACCATGCAGATACAGGTCAGGAGTTTCAGTTAATGCTCACATCAAATATCAGAATGAGGAATGTAATCCCAGTGACTTTGACCATGGCATGATTGTTTGTGCCAGAGGGCTGGTTTGAGTGTTTCTGAAACTGCTGATCTCCTGGGATTTTAATGCACAACAGTCTCTGGAGTTTACTGAGAATGGAGCGACAGTTCTGCTGACAGAAACGCCTTGTTGATAAGAGAGGTCAGCGGAGAATGGCTGTTTGGAGCTGACAGAAAGGTTACAGTAACTCAGATAACCACTTTCAGAATGCACAACACATCGAATGTGGAGGCAGATGGGCAACAACAGCAGAGGATGACGTCAAGTTCCACTCCTATAAGCCAAGAACAGAAAACTAAGGCTGTGGTTGGCGGAGGACCACCAAAACTGAAGACTGAAAAAACGTAGCTTGGTCTGATGAATGTCAGTTTCTGCTGAGACACACACTGGGCAGGGTCAGAATTTAGTGTCAACAGCATGAATCCATGGACCCAACCTGCCTTGTGTCAGCAGTCCAGGCTGGTGGTAGTGTAATAGTGTAGGGAATGTTTTCTTGGCACACTTGGGCCCCCTAATACCAATCAATCATTGTTTGAATGCCACCACCTATCTGAGTATTGCTACTGAATAATCGATTAGCGGATTAACCAAGACAGTAAACATAGTTGACATCTATTTTTAAGAATTGAGTGGAGGTGGGAGGAAAGACGCGAAACTAATGTTTATGGTTCTGTTTCTGCTGAGTGCTTCTTCTCTGCTGCATCTTGCTCTGTGTGGTGCAAGCAAAAGACTGCAACAGACATCGGCAATAAAATAAGCGGATTACGGCATTTTAAAAAATCAATGTTTCTCCATGACGTGGACATGGGACGTTGACAGCGACTGTTTTCTCACCTTGTTTAAGATTCTGACATCTGATCAAAAATCCTCATCTGGTTTAAGATTAGAGTTATAACATTATATAAAGTGACAGTGACGCAAACAACAGGAACAAATAACAAATTGCTTTGGTGACTTAAATGATTTCAGATGATGTGCACTTACAGCTCTGAAAAAGAATCTGATGGAAGCCAAGAAAGTAGCAATAACAATAATTTTTTCGTCACTGTCATCGTTACATTGACATTGTCATTACTATTATTACCTCTTTTGTATTATTGATACCACTTTTTTACATGGAATCTGCATTATTCTATGTTCTCCTGTTGCTATGTTCTACCCCCTCTCTCCCCCTTCCCCTCTTTGTCTATCTTTCTCACCCCAACTGGTCAAGGCAGATGGCCGCCCACCCTGTGTCTGGTTCTGCTCAAGGTTTCTGCCTCTTAAAAGGAAGTTTTTTCTTGCCACTGTCAGCTAGTGGTTGCTCATGGAGGGAACTACTGGGGTGCCTTTAGATAACTTCTGTTGTGATTCGGCACTATATAAACAAAACTGAATTGAACTGAATTGAATTAATCCCTATATAGCCACAATTTACCTTCCTTATGGCTACAGAGCAAAGCAAAGCAAGAGTAGTCTCAAACTGGTTTCATGGACATGACAATGAGTTAGGCCTCCACTGAACGTCATTTATCAAAATTAACAAGATTAGTCTTTCATTCTTTTTTGGTTAGAAGCTAAAATGAAGGAAAATATAAATGTTCTCCATCTTGTCTCTCAGAAGTGAACGTTTTACCAAAACATACAATTAGGTCCTGTATGTATAACACTGACAGTTAAGTCTGTTCTACACCAAGCATAAATATACTCACACACTTAAAAAGTTACAAAATGTCTGGCTCATGGATAAAGGATTATATATTGAAGTGAAGGCAAAACCTCTCCAGAATTAAAGACACCAAGGAATCATTGTAACCCAGGTTATTTTTAAGTGAGATGTCCATTTGTGTGATATACACTTATGATGAGCAGTAATGTAAATTGCATATTTTTTGTGAGTTATTGAAAAAAGAACATAAACTGGGCTCGCAATACTCACTAATGTGGCCAACCCAAGGCATGCATACATACATACTGTATGCTGAGAAGACTGATGTGCGTGCATCTCATGTTTACAACATTGCTTACCCACTGTAATCCTCTGATTACCTAGCCAGCACTGCGTACAACCGTGTGAATGTGTGTAATGCGTCTCTGATATAGGATGTGACATTTCTACTTCAGAGATGCAAAACACTGTGGGCTTGCGTGACTGTTTGAATACCTTACACACAATACACTGTCTTTCATTTCACAGCAACTTCAGATAGGAAAACACAACAGAAATGCACATAAAACCCAACACACAGGTGAATTAAACTCAATGAATTCAACAGGAAGAACTTTTTTTTTAACTACAACCCTTATCTAGTGCAGTCACTATATACAAATTCACAACTGCTTATTTGCATCTGATTTGCATAACCCACCAACTGTCACTGTCATTGTGGTGCTGATTGTAACTACCAAGGATACATAAGGGGAGGGTGTGCACACTCAGAAACCTCTGTCTGTGTGCCTGTTCATGCATGAATCCTACTTGTCTTTCTATGGTTGTGAGGACAATTTTTTTGTTGGCCAGCCCTCACAACTTCAAAGGATTGTTTAAGGTTTAATGCTTTAGGGTTGGGTTTGCAGTTAGGTATAAGTTAGGGTTAGGCATTTAGTTGTAATGGTTAAGGGTTGGTTCAGGGGCCAGGGAATGAATAATGTCAATGGTGTTCCCACAGCTATAGAAAGACCAGTGTGTGTGTGTGTGTGTGTGTGTGTGTGTGTGTGTGTGTGTGTGTGTGTGTTTGTGTGTGTGTGTGCTCGCTTGCATGTGCACATGTGTCCATTCATGTGTGTGCGTATCAATACATAATCCAATCTAGTCATGACAATGAAGGAACCGGCAGTGGTAAACTTCCCAGCTGTTTCTGCCTCGCCCTGAAGGCTATTACATATACAAACCTGTTTATCTGAATGTAATTATATTATACATACATGCCACTTGATTTGAATGTATTATTACACAGTGGCATGTTTACGTAAATGAAATTACATTATTTATAGTAAAGGATATTTAACTTAACATTTGAGATACCCCCCACCCCCACCCATTATTTCTAAGACCGTGGCAGTAATCGCATTAGAGATTGGACTGTTTTATTTTCAATGAGACCGTTGATTTTTTTATGCAAGTAAATTCAGTACTATATGAAATTAAAGTCAAGGTTTCTGTGGTGATTTAGGAGGGCAAAGTTTGGTTCTTAGTATCAAAAGAACGTATAATTTATATCAATTTCTAATTGTGTGATAACAGACGCTTGCATTATACACTGGTCAGCTACAAGGACTATTTAAATAATATTACATTATTTATTGTTAACATTGATTTCTGATGTAATTTTGTCTGAAGGATTATATGCAGGACTAAAGATTTTTTTTAGCCCTGCAGCACAAAAGAAAACACTCAATTACAAATATCACCAAAGATTTAACTAGTTTGCTCCTATGATTATTGGAGGTAAAACAGACTTAAAGAGAAGAATAATAACGCATATCACGCTTTCATAAGTAAACCAAAGGGTTATGAGGAAAATTTAACGGTTTCAAAAAATAAGCAAAAGGAAAAAAATCACTTGTTCATCTCCACTGTTGTAAACTGTTGGACACTGGGACAAATGGTCCTAAATCCACATAAAAGAAACGTTTCTTCCTCCTGCTGTAATAGTGTATATTTCGCACTGATGCGTTAACGGAGTTTTTCCTTCTAGTCATAATATCTTTGTGTTGTCTGTTGGCTCTCTGTGTTTTCTGTAATCTTCCTCTTATTTCACTGTCTGAATTCTGCAAACAGTTAGAGGGGCAGAGTTCCAACAGAAAAGCCATAGTTTATGCCTGGGCCCCAAACCATGAGGTCTACACATCATTCACTTGTCCCTTTACTACCTCGATCTGTCCACACAACAGATAGATAGGTATTTACACTGAGGGAAATGCTCTGTATGTGGAAGACAAGACATGCCATTAAATAAAACATAAAATTGGGCAATTAGACTTTAAGTGTAAGAGGAAAGTAGATAATAAAGTACAATTTTATCTGTCTGGTGAAGAGTATAGCCATTAATGGTATATAATATATGGATAGTATCTAAATTTGAACTTGCAAAGTGAAAACGTACTCTTTTAATAACATTAAGCACAAGAACAGACAGTAAATTAAAAGTGAAACACTGGTTGGTAGCATTTATCAGTGTAAATGAACTGGAGCAGTGTATTATATGATAAATTAAATAAAAACCTGTCACATGGAGCACTGCAGTTGATCAGTGTCTAAAACCTATGATTGGGGTAAGGAATAACGGGTCATGTATGCAAATAGGGATTCCTTAAACAGGTTGGGTCATATTTTGTGTCAATGTCATCTTCCCATTTCCCATTGGCCTCATCTCTCAAATTTCTCCTTTCCTTTCTTTCAACAGTCTCAGGCCCTTTCCTCCTGCCTCTACCTTTGTACTTTTCTCCCTCCTCAACAGGCAAATTCCTCTTTATCTACTCTCCACCCTGTTCATCTCAGTAGTCCTATTTTCTCTCCCGGGATGTCTATTGATCCTCCCAACGGTGGGGAGGCCAGAAATAGACACACAGGTTACAGTAAGGTGAATGACAGGTCAATCCATCATCTCTGTGTCGCCCACACACTGCTCAAAGCCCGTCAGACAAGCAAATAAAGACCAACGAAGGGACCTATGAAGACATTCAGTATATGTTGTGCGAGAGTATATTCTCATATTATTAAGATCATCTTTTCAGATAAATAGTCAAGTACAGCCACACATGTGCTACATACATACCCCAATGATGCTGAGTCCTTTGAGGTAGTCCATCCGTGGCTGGGCTCTGGGGAATACAAACTCTGCTACTACCACCTTTTTCTGCTGTTCCTAGCCTTCAAAAAAAACAAATGAAAAGAAGACAAAGACAGTAACATTAGCAGGTGACACTGCATTTTACACCAACACTGTGCACAAACTCAACCAAATGACTGTGAAAAAACTTGGTACTGGAAGACAGCTGTCCCACCCCAGTACACTGCTGTTTCAACACTTTACAGTAGGTCAACCTTTAATCCCCTAATGGTTCTGAACTGACTTTACTTTTATGACAATTTGTTACAGGGTTCCCCATGTCATCATCTAAGTGCATGTAAAATGGGAAACTTAACTATAAAATCTGTAAAGCCACATATTCCAAGAGTAATATTCAATGACATCTACAAAACAAATTTCTAAATGAAATGTGCTATTATGAGATAAACACTCAACAGGTACTTAAATCAATTTTCCTGGCATAATAATGATATAGTGGTTGTCACATTAACATGCACACACAGATGCTCATCTGCATCCCAAATCAACTGACATGCACTCCAAATTTGTAAATTGTACTTTCACTTTTCAGTAGCAAAATTTTAAACTGAAACTATACAAATAGCTTAGAAGCAAGATAAAATCAGGAGAGGCTGACTGACTTGTTGGTTTCTGTACTGAAAGAGATGAGCCAGAAAATTACCTGAAGTGGCATTGCCAGTTGGCTGCCAAACAAGTAGCAGAGATACTTCTATGTCAGTTATGGTCAATGACAAAGGGAAACAATGTTTGTGAAATTTTCTTTGCTACAGGAGAGCCTTGTTTGCTTTCCTCAAGGCATGAGCTATTCTTCATGAAATGTCCATGAGAGAATTTAATGATAAATCCCATGGTGCAAATTCAGTATGTGTGACTAAGATAAATGGGTAGTTTGTTGCGTCTGATCATCAAACAGAGGTTCAACAGATTTTTTCTAAGATTTGTTTAAGGTGAGAACTGGTCAATCTTTACTGTAACTGAAACATCTTTCTTCAACATCTCAACTATTCAGCAAACTTCGATGATGAAGACCACAAGACGCATGAAAGCTCTGAAATAAATCTGTGTAAGTAACCTTGGTTACAGAATTTTTCTGTCAAACAAATCCAATAATATGGACTGACAACACGCTCAATAAGTAATTCAGAAGAAGTCGAATTTTGTAATGTCATATTATAAACAAAATAAACACAAAGGCCAGAGCTCAGAAAGTCACAGCTTGGTCTCCCTATGACTGAGAAATCACACTGCTTGGAGATAAGGTTGATAAGATAAGCTGTTGACATACAAAGATGAAAACAGCATGGTCTCAGTCCTTCATGATTGGAGCCCAGATTCCATGTTAGCACAGCATTACCCTATGTGACACCTCAAGTTATCTAATGTCCCAGGACCCAGACTATCCATGAATATGAATGTCATGCAAAGCAGTGGTTTGTGAGAAGATCTGCTATCATGTACAAGATGTAGTTAATACACATACTGTTTAATCATGGCACGGTGCATTATGTGAACAAGTGGCAAACAGTTTACTGTGACAGGTATACTGATGAAAACATCAGGATGAATCATAATATTGTTTTTCTGACAAACAGGTCATCATGACCCCAGACAAAAAACAGCCGCAGCTAAAAGTGATTTACAGTACACAGCAAACCTAGTAAACTCACACAATATCACAATAAAAATGAATGTTTTAAATTGTATCATCTACAATAACTGTACTACCTAAGTTTAAGTAGTAGATATTTGATCTAATGGAAATTGCGTTTCAATGACTGATCAGTCAGTATGAAGGACACTGCATACAGATGGCAATCCCAGAGGAAACCACTGCTCACAAACTGCAACATTAAATTTTGCCAGAGAAGATGAAAAGAGGCCTGGTGAATATTGGCAGCACATTCTTTTGGTCAGATGAAACTAAAATAACGTATATCCGATGGTCTCACATGTTTGTGTGTGGACTCGCCAAGATATCAATGACTGCATACTGTTGACTGCAGACTGTGAAGCATGGAGGTGGGAATGTGCTAATATGTAATAAAGGAGAAAAGGTGTAGGTGTGACATTTATAGACAGCAATATAACAAACCCATCCATAAAAGAGCAGCTGAAAGAATCATTCGTGAGGAAGGTCAGAACATCTCCACAATGAAAAGACTGGTATCATCCATGACTAGGAGAATAGAATCTGTCATCAAATGAAGCCGTGACATACAAATTATTACAAAAACTAAGGAATATAACTTCACTAATGAAGGCTGCACTGACTTTTATTACAGTTGTCCTAAATATGTCCTTTTATCAGTTTATCTGTCAAACATTTCATTTTTCAGAATAATTGTTCATGTTCTTTGGCTTTGAATAAACAACAAAACTGTATTAAATGGACAGGATTTGCACTTTAAAAACATTTTAGTGATACTGACCAGGAATGCATTCGCTAGTCATCATATATATTGCACATCGCCAGCATGAAGTAGTCATTGGAAAGAGGTTTCTTAGCAGTGGGAGGTATTTTACAAAGACTTAATATTAGAATGAAAAGAAGCACTAAGTAACTTTATCAAGATGATTTGAATTTAAAAGGCTGGGCAGATAGTAAAATAGTGCAGCAAACCACAAAGAGAGAGTGTGTGTGTGTGTGTGTGTGTGTGTGTGTGTGTGTGTGTGTGTGTGTGTGTGTGTGTGTGTGTGTGTGTGTGTGTGTGTGTGTGTGTGTGTGTGTGAGTCCGTATGTCACCTCCAGTTAGTGGCAGTGAGATTTGAGACACTCGGTCTGTCTGACAAAAGCTTTTGGAAGAGCTGCCGAGACTCCGCAATGAATCTTTAATAATGAAGCCTCCTGACAGCTGGAGCAAGAGAGGAGGGGGTGAGAGGGGCATGTAAGTGAGGGAGAATCGTGGGAGGACAGGGAGGAGCAAAGAAACTGATGCAACCGTCAGTTTTGTTTTTAATTGACTGCTATTTCAGCAAAACAACAAAGAGCAGGTAGTGGGAGTGGAGGTGGAGGGGTGTCTGAGAGAGCAGAGTAAGCAGTGAGAGAGAAAGGTGAAGGCAGACAAACAACTCTATTCTGTAAGAAAGCTTATGAATCTGTCAGGGTGAGGGAGGAATGGAGGGATAGATGAAAGACGAAGCTGGTGAGATGAGTGGAGGGATGAAGGAGGAAGATGAAGGCAGGCACTGAAATGTTTTTAAGATTATTTTGATTATTCTGAGCTTTTGTTTAGGTTATTTTAGTCCTCTCATTCATTTCAATCTAACTCTTTATTGGCACATAAGTGTTGAGCAGGAAACAAATCAATGAAGATAATAATAAAGATAAACAAAGAAAGAGGAAAGCATAGTTGGATATGATGCCTCACCACAGGCAAAAGTGTTTAACAGCATATTCAGAGAAATCAGCATCTATTGATCCTCAGAAATGCAACATTTTAATGTACATGCACATTTACTAAGGTTCTACTCACAGGCCTTTTCACATCATTATAGAAGGTAAAGAATAATATTCAGCAACCACAACCTTTCCTCTGGTGTGTGGGGGCTGGGAGGTGGGGGCGCATAAACTTTCAAGATTGGGTGAAGTGAAAAGAAGCCAAAAAGAAAAGGCATTTATCTGCTAGAAGTAGCTTGTTCTCCCACACTGTTCCTCATGAAGGACTCACTGGCATCACTGCACACAGACAATACGTAGGGGGTGCGCCTGGGTATACCCGGCTAACTGTCTCCTGCCAAAACGCCAAATCGCCTTTACGCGCGCTACTTGCCCTCGCCTACCAGACTAGAGCCATAGCTGACAGCCAGTAAGCAGATACGCCGATCCGTCAGCCGCGCCCAGGGGAACAGGCCAATCACTGCCACAAGACAGTTCCTGAGGGATGAGATGAATGATTGCGTGGATGCAGTTGTCGTGTGGTGATATTTTTGAGTCTCACTGACATAGTGGACCCGAATTAGAGCAGATGTCCCCCAAGATCAGAGGACTCCAGGTGCGCCAGCATGCACACCCACACACACACACACACACCTCAAACACTTCCTGTCTCGGGCACCACGCCCCCAAATCTCTATGGTCTCTGTCAACTTTGTGCTCTATAGCCTCAAGACGACACACCTCACCCACACATATGTTTGAACATAACACAATATTACCAATGGTCATGAATGGCTGCATGGCAACAGCATCCAGTAATCTATGCATACATGTATGACCTCATGTGTAAGGAGGCGTGGTAGTGAGGGCTGTGCACATACTGGTTTTTTGGGCCATGAGTGGACACAGTGAATCAGTCAACTAGACCAGACCAAATGTCCAACTGAATTGATCAGGCTGACTTCTGTAGCCTTGCTGTAACAAGGACACAACTCTAGGCAATAAGATGGACCGTCATGCATGACCTATATAAGGGCTTTTTCAACTTCACAATGTTCTGAAGTGGAAGAGAGGCTCCTTCCTTGTGATAGTGGTAGTTTTCATAGATATTTAGCATGGACTTCCGCAGCCTCAAATGTGATGACATCATTATATACATAAATGCCAATGCCATCTCACAACTCACAAAAAATGTTTCACATATAAAAGAAAAAAGTCAACGTTATGAAATATGACCAAAATTTCTAGTAAAAGCCACAGATGTAACGCTAACTATGTTGTCTTTGAACACAGGATTTTATTTGTTCATGTCTGTAGCCATCATAAAGGATAATCGCTAACTCCAAAAAGAGACACCCTGTTCTTTGTTCTTTTGTTGTCTACATACAACCAGGACAAACATTTGAAGCAGTAACTAGACATGGGGACTCAATGGAATCTAATGAAGGACAAATTTTTTGTCAGATGACAAATGTCCAAATCAGGCAGCAGCTGTGAACCTGTGTGTGTGTGCACGGTGTGTGAGAGAGAGAAAGTATGAGTGCAAGTAAGTGTCCTCAATGACTCTCCCAGCTGGGAACCCCTCAGCCCCACACAGATAACTACACTGGGTGTGTATGTGAGTTTATTACACACACAGAGCTAGCCATATGCTCCGAATAACATGTTGTTTAAAGGATGAGGTCATACTGGTAAGAGTAGTGAGGTAAGGTTAAAACACGAGATGCCAGATTCATATTATGGTCGTCTTGGGGCAAGCATCACAATGACCTTTGTTCAGGATCGTCCATGTTAGGGAAATGTGTTAAATACCAACCGTCTGAATAACACTAAAAGTTGTTGTTTTGATTTTGCTCAGTTAAATTCCCATTATGGAAACTGCAATAAAATTTAATTGAGTATAACTGAATACCACAACCATACTTTCTCTGCCCTTCTTTTTCTCCTTCCTCCCATATTTCTCCTGTCCTTGCTCCTCGGCCCCTTCCTCCCTCATCCCCATCTGCACTGAAGAGTTTCTGCTGAGTTGACAGCAGGCCAGCCAATCAGCACACTTCTGACCTCTCTGCATTAGCATACAGCAAGGGGCAAGTGTTTGGCACCCATCAAGCCCAGTAATTAAGATGTGAGCTGGTGTGTGTGCATGAGTGTGCAAGTGAGAGAGAGAGAACCACCAAATGTATTCAGTCTTCCACTTCAACTTCTCCTAATCATACAACACTGCAGTGTCAGTTTGGTCACTGTCCCACTTCAATTCCACGATGGCTGTCAAGAACTAATCCAATACTTTAGCTTAGTTACCTCTGATCTACTGAGGAGGACAGTATTCTGCGTATATCTGTTTAATGCTTTATTCATTTTCATATTTATTTTCCCGTTTCTTTTAACAGCAGCCGCAGCAGTAGCAGATACATCTCTGTCACCGACTGACAGCCCAGACTGAATGAATGGGAGAAAATACACCTGTTACCTAACGGAGGATGCAGCCTCCTCTGCGAATAAGTGTACTGAAAAAGTTAACTAAAACAACCGTCAAAATACAGCAGTGGCGAATAATAAAACAGTGGCTAACTCTGCCTGTGGGATCTGGCTGCTGACAACCAGTCCAAATGAAAGTCAAGTAATGTACTGTAATCTGGGGCCCTCAAGGAGATATAGCTGAGAGAAAGAGAGAAAGGAAGAGGAAGAATGTTGACCGACAGGGAAACTACAAAAGGACATGTTTATAAACAGGTAAAAAGGAGAGAGGAGGAAGCAAGGCAGTAGGAAGTGTAAAACAGGAAACTGAAGTGGTTAGAGAAGGTGTGAAAACATGACGTGATGCAGAGGGAGAGTCAGTGAAGTTCTTGCATCCCATCAGTCCTAGTGTACATTAACCGCCAGTTTAAACAGAGACCTTCTAAGGTAACTGGCTAACTGGTAACAGCTAACTAAACTTGTCTGTCTGGATAAGAAATGTCCCTAAATTAC
This sequence comes from Lates japonicus, assembly GCA_033238685.1. Lineage (NCBI taxonomy): Eukaryota > Metazoa > Chordata > Actinopteri > Centropomidae > Lates > Lates japonicus. The sequence goes on from BRZM01001476.1 coordinate 15,440, forward strand.
TCTCTAAATTATTCTAAATTTCAAAGAAAACAGAAAGATCCAATCTAGCTTAGAAGGTATAACTGTAAAATTATGATTAGAGAACAAATGCTCTAGTGTAAAACCTTATAAAAAACTCCATCATGGATGAATTCGCTAATTATTATTATTATTTTTACATACCAAACAACATCCAACTCTGGTGGATGCGGCGACAACACCCTAAATGGTTAAATGCATCCAATTTTAATGTCCCCTGAATCTATTATTTTTTCTTATTTGTTCATCTGTATGGGATAGTGATTCTAAAAACAGGGACATGTGGGTGATAGCTTAAAAATTAATTTGCACCGGACACAAACTTCTTTTTTCTAAAAAAAAGGTCTTTGGTTTATTTAGAAATTATTAAAAAGTCAAATGAAGCTGAATCTTCTTAAAATTTAACAGGAAAGAGCGAATATGTCAAGTGAGGAAAGGAGAGGCAAGGAGTGAAACTCGTGAGCTAAAGGAAGGAAAACAAAACTGCTAAGAGCATGTCTTTATCACCAAGTGGGGGAGAGGAGAGAGACTGATGACAACAGTGGACTCAAAAGGAAATAAGGCAAAGCACAATCCCCTGGGATCTCTTCTCTCTCTCTCTCTCTCACACACACACACACACATGACACTTATACACACATCGAAAAGTTGTTAGTATCTAGGACACTAATATTGATGTCCATAAAGAGACATTGAATGAGAGAAACCTGAAATTTTAAGACAAAAAACAGAGAAAACCCAAACTTAAGACAAAACAAAAAAAAAAATGCTGAAATAAAGCAAGGTAAGACATAGAAAACCATGAAAAGGAATGTCTAATCAATCAATACACTATAATTACAGAAGGAAACAGTCTATAAAAAGTGAGTTGTGTAAGTGATGTTGGATCGAGCATAGATTTGGGCAGCCCAAGCACCTAAGATAACTTGCAAAGGCCTGATTGCCTCTCTTTGAAACCTGGTTGGGACCATATTTTAAAGACTTTATGGTAGCAGAGACAAGATCAATCTGGGTTACCATAACCATGTCCCAAACAACATGAAAACACAACCATACAGAGGAAAAACACTTGATATCAGCTTCTTAAGTTTCACATTTATTGCCAATGGTTAATTAAGGTATTCGCAAGTGAGGTGCATTTCATAGATACAGGCAATCTGCTGACCAATCAATACACCCATAACGCGGGCTAGTTTATGACCAGCTCACATGGCCTTCGGGTATATCAGGATAGCGCGCAACTGTCAACATGGGCCTAGTAAAGGCTGGTCAGAGGAAATGCAAGGCTTGATTGGCGGCCTTTAAAAAAGCCCCACACACCTGCCCAGTGCTGTGAAATGGATGACATCTGTCTTGTAAAATGAATGGAATGTGTGATAAATATTGTATTACTGTAATGAGTTAATATTTATCGCTTGAATGGTCTATAATAGAGAAAATGCTGATAAAAAGAGAAAAAAAGAGGCAGGAGTAATGCGCCCATTACACAAACATTCAGACACACATATGGGAATTGCATTAGAGATGAGCTCTTGACTGAACCAAGGAAGGGGGAACCCCAGAGCTGAATCTGGATAAGAGTCCCATGAGTCCTATTTCTCATGCAAAGTCCCATTTATAGGAGTAGGTTGTTATGAGATCGATGGTGGTTGGAGAAACCCACCAGCCTGAGGCTGCTGTGAGAGAGACAACTGCTGGAGATAAGACTTCAGGAGGGATAAACGAATCACACAAAATACAAACTCAACTTTTTCTTTTCTTTTTTGGAACCAGAAATTATTTTCCAAAATAAAATCCCATGCTTATTTGAACAAATGCCAGCAGGAAGTCACTATGCACAGATTACATTTGAAGCATACAGGAAGGAAGGCCAGAGGTGTGCAGGTTTCAGTGAGGATTAGTCCCAAGTGTTTACTATTGTAATTATAGAGGTTTGGCGCTTGCAACAAAACCACCTTACTGATTTTGAGTTTTATGTCTATTTAATGTAAACTAGCAAAAACAAACATAGCTCATATCTGGAGGCATCATAGTTGTGCATTAGCGCAGCTTCCAGTGCCCAAGACTGTAAAACAGGTCATGTCACAGGGCACACACAGGCATTTATCATTCAGAGCCACAGCCACTCCCCTACGAGGCTCACCTCTGTGTGAATCAATCTGAAACGTGGCGGCTGTGTGTAGGGCAGCGGCATGCTTTTTTTTGTTTTTTT